>JAVSCE010008870.1:0-90380 GCA_032199065.1 Smutsia gigantea
GGTTCCAAAGGCTGTACTTTCTCCACTACCTCTCCACCCCACCTGCATTGTCCACCTCCATCTTATCTCCCAATTCCTCACCTCCCCAACACACACACACACACACACACACACACACACACACACACACACACACACACACACACACACACACATCCTAGGAAGTGGACTTACCTTCACTTTTGGCCTGTATCTCAGGTAAAGTGTTCTTGTATATAAACTGAAAGAAAAAGGGAAGGGGAAAAGCTCTTCAGACTAATTTTTAATTTATGCAAACTGACAAATTTAGCCATAGTGCCTCTGTATATACAAATAAAAGCAACACTGATATGTCATCTGTCCATTTGGTAATCATTCTTTTGAGCACCTACTCTGTGCAGAATGCTTGGCAAGATGGTAGGGAAGATAGAGAAATAATCAACTTTCAGACTATGATTTCAGGATGTTTGCAGTTTAGCAGGGAACATTCCACTAGTGTTTGTTATGATTCATATCACAATTGCCAGTTTCATCTTTGAAAATATATGGCAGTAAGGATTAAAGTAGTGTATTCTTAGAATATTTTGGAAAAGGTTATACCTGCTCTATGAGGATTACAATACAAGTATGAGGTAAACAGGAAGGTAACAAAGTCTTCTTACAGTATCCTTTAAAATGAGTCACCTCTGAAGACAGGATTCTAAAGTCAGTACGTACAGCAAAAGTCAAGTAAAAAGGAGAAGGCACATATAGCTGAATATATATATTTTAACATACATGGCTGTGATACCACTCTATTGTACCCAACACCAAAACTGTAAAGAGGGGCATCAAGTATTATGAAGAATACTCCACTATCTTAAAATACAACCTTACTTTGATCGTTTTTCAGATGTTAATCTCTAAAAGAAAGTTGCCGTCTTTTTCCTTCTCTTTAGGATAGTGTCCTAGGCTGGCACAGCGAAGCCCTGGATTCCAACCCTTGCATTGCCCACACCCCTCCCAATTATTTATTAAGTACCTAAGATGTTGGGGCATGCACTGGATACAGAGTTGGATATACATTTCATTCTTAAACTACCCGACAAGGTGGATATTATTGCCATTTTGCATATGAGAAACTGTCTTAGAAAGTCTTACATTTCATTCAAGGTGCCACAGGTAGTAAATGTTAGAAGCACGATTTGGATTCAGGTTCTATCTAATCACTAGTCAATATATTGGACTCTTCTTGGCCAGTAACCTTTGTCAAGTCACTTCTCCCTGCGCCTCAGCTGCCTTCACCATTAAAATAAATAAGTGTAGAAAATCAAAATGAAAAATCACCCGTGTAAGTGACAACTAAATTACTCATTATCGACTAGTTTTCTTCAATAAAAAGATTTGATGAATAAGCAAAACAATAATAATAATAAATAAATAAGTGATATTAGGTGATTTCCAAAGCCTCCTAGATTGGTTTGGGGAAACAGAAAACTCTGAACTCAAATCCAGGTAATAACACTAAGATCCTGTGAGAGGTACTTGACTTCTCTGAACTTGTCTTTCCTTAAATGTAGAATATTATTTGCCTTTTTAGGACTGTCATGCAGATTAAAGGAGGTTAATATATATCAGATGCCTATCCCAGATGAGGCTATGAGCTTAAAATTCAAACTTTTTATGATGGAAAATTTCAAACAAAAACAAAAGTACCTATCATAGAAAGCTATTAAAAATATCCTCTGATCTTTCTTATATTCATAGCATCTGTGGGGATACTTCCTTTAACATTCCTGATACCAGTCATTTATGCTTTTCCTCTTGTTTAATCTCATCAGAAGTGACAGTTAAGTTATTGTATCTCAGCTCCAAAACCACCCTTCTACATTCTGTTTGTGCTGCAGGAGCTGACACTACAAACTACATTTCTATATTGCCAGATGCTCCCTGAAGACTCTGCTGATAGAGGGCATTCAAGAGAAACTGTAAAACTGGAGGAGAAAGAAGTGGCCTGCTCCTTCTCGTTTTATTTCTATGAGGGGCTTTTGGTTTGTGGTTCCTGTGAATGGTATCCCAACACCATCTGTCACTGTGGCAGTAGCAGTTTGTTCTCATATCAGCAATGCCCTTTTAAGGCCTGGGTCCCAGCCCCATGGGGTCTGTCATCTGAGCTCAGATACCAGCACCAGCTGAGCAGTGCCTACTCTTCAGACCTGGCTTTGGAGTTCCCAAATTCGTCAATATTCCTCCTGTCAAGAGATAGGATCTATGTCCCTTCTTTCTGAATCTGTGATTTTGACCAATATAGAGTATGGTGGAAATGACACCATATGAATTCTGAAACTAGGCTATAAAAAGTCCTGCTGTTTCCATCTGATTATCTTGAGATGCTCCCTCTGTGGGAAGGCATCTGCCAGGTAAAAAGGCTGACTACACTGAGGTGGAAGAAACCATGTGTAGGCAACTCTGGTTTACAACCCTAGCTGAGCTCCTAGATGAAGCCAGTATCAAATGACACCCCATGTAAGTGAGCCATCTGGGGCATCCATGTCAGTTGGAGCCTTCAGATGACTGCAGCCTGAGCTGACATCTGACACCAACCCTAGGAGAGACTCCATGTGAGGACTGCCTAGCTGAGCCCTTCCAAATATAAGACCCAAAATTGTGAGCAAAATAAATGTTTATTTAAGCTGGTAAGTTTGGTGTTGTTGTATACTAATAGTAACTAAAATAAACTACTTTTCTTCTGGAACTTCTATTAAATATATGTTAGACTCTCTCACTTTATCTTCCATTTTTAAACCTCACTTCCATATTTTTTGTATTTTTGTCCCTATTGCATTTAAGTAATTTTTTCTGACCTATCTTCCAGTTCATGAATCCTCTCTTTACTTGAGTCTAATCTGTTGAGTCCTGTACATTGAGTCTTGCATTTTGGCTACTACAGTTTTCATTTCTAGAGATTCTATTTGGTTCTTCAAATTTCTTTGAAAAAGTTTCTTTTTCCTTGAAGTTGTTTTTAACTTTGATTTTTTCAAGCATAAGAATTAACATTATTTTTATAATCAATGATAAATCTAATATCTGCTATCTTTGCAGGTCTCTTTCTACTATACTATTTCTGTTGGATTCTTCCTCATGATATCTTTTTTCCTTGTGTGCTTTTTTTGTTTGTTTGTTTGGCTATGTGCTACTTACTCTTCTTAAAATTACTTTGGAAGGTTCATTGAAATTATGATGAAGTCTTTCTCCAGGAAATTTGCTGTTTGCTTTTGTCAGGCACCTGGGAAAACTACTGGTCTAGGACACCCAAGTTCATGGCATGTAGTTCCCCTGATCACTAAGGTAGATGGGCTGCAAATCTATGTGAGGGAGGCTGATGGCCATGACTTCTGTGATTGCAAAGTAAATTGGGGGTGGAGTATAGAGTGAGTTTGCTTCTGATTCATCCAGCTTGATGTGGAGAGGTCTTCCATTAGACTCCCTTCTTAGGCTGGCTCTTTTGCTTTGTTTAGTCTGGGACCTTGATTTCTGTCTGCCCTGTGCTGTGAAGTGATGATATCAGAGCCTAAAGATGATGGATTGGCAAAATTTCTTCTGGTCCATAGCAGTCGTGGAATACCTGTGTTCCTTTCTAGGTAGCTGCATTCTCTTAGACTTTGACTTGTTTCTTTTAATATTTCCAATCTTTGATGCTTTTAATATTTTATCAAGCATTTTTAGTTGTTTTTAGTAGGAGATCTGTCTAATCTAGGCTGGCATTGCTGCAAAAGAGAGTCCTGGTAAATTTAATTATCTTAACAATCTATGGAGCAGACAGTAATGTCCTTATTTAACAGATCAGGAAATTAAGGCTCAGAGCCAAGTAAATAACTTGTCTCAAGACTGTTACACAATTATGAAGTAATGGAACAAAGATCTGAACACAGATATTTTTACTGTGTTAACTCTGTTTGAAACAAATGTGTACAGTACTTAAGTCTTAAATGGCACATGTATTATTAAATTCTTAAGTCATCCCTCTGAAATATTATTATTTACCTGCTCCATTCAGTGAGGTGCCCATAGAATAAAAATTTCCATGTAACTGAAGCTTAAACATTCAAGCTTCTTTTATTTTAGTTATTCAGAATGAAATATATCTAAAACATATTCTATTCTTCCCTGTCTCCTTTAGAAAAATATTAAAGTAAAACATTAAACATTAATAGAAAACAAACAAAAAATATTATCTTACAACTCTCCTACCAAACATAGTTCCTTTCAATTTTTCTGTATTTACTTCCACCTTTGCCCACATGCAAATTATTTTTACACAGGTTTAATAATTACATATACATAAAATTTTACTCTGTTTCACTTTAAAAAATCAAAATATCTTTCTATGTGGCTGTTTTTCAAATTTATAATTTTAAATTACTGAATAAAGGCCATGCATAATTTACTCTATGATTCTGCCCTATTGGGTAGTATGTTTTATTTATTAAATTTATTTTGGTATCATTAATTTACAATTAAATGTGCAATATTTATTTTTATTTTTTAAATAATTTATTTTGGATCATTAATCTACAATTACATGTGCAATATTATGATTATTAAACTACCCCCTTCATCAAGTCCCCCCCACCAACACCATTACAGTCACTGTCCATCAGCATAGTGAGATGCTATAGAATCACTACTTGTCTTCTCTGAGTTGTACAGCCCTCCCCGTGCCCCCCCAACATTACATCTGCTAATCGTAATGCCCCTTTTTCCCCCTTATCCCTCCTTTCCCACCCATCTTCCCCAGTCCCTTTCCCTTTGGTAACTATTAGTCCGTTCTTGGGTTCTGTGAGTCTGCTGCTGTTTTGTTCCTTCAGTTTTTTTCTTTGTTCTTATACTCCACGTATGAGTGAAATCATTTGATACTTGTCTTTTTCGGCTTGGCTTATTTCACTGAGCATAATACCCTCTAGCTCCATCTATGTTGTTGCAAATGGTAGGATTTGTTTTCTTCTTATGGCTGAATAATATTCCATTGTGTATATGTACCACCTCTTCTTTATCCATTCATCTACTGATGGACACTTAGGTTGCTTCCATTTCTTGGCTATTGTAAATAGTGCTGCGATAAACATAGGGGTGCATCTGTCTTTTTCAAATTGGGCTGCTGCAGTCTTAGGGTAAATTCCTAGGAGTGGAATTCCTGGGTCAAATGGTATTTCTATTTTGAGTTTTTTGAGGAACCTCCATACTGCTTTCCACAATGGTTGAACTAATTTGCATTCCCACCAGCAGTGTAGGAGGGTTCCCTTTTCTCCACATCCTCGCCAACATTTGTTGTTGTTTGTGTTTTGGATGTTGGCCATCCTCACTGGTGTGAGGTGATATCTCATTGTGGTTTTAATCTGCATTTCTCTGATGATTAGCGATGTGGAGCATCTTTTCATGTGCCTGTTGGCCATCTGAATTTCTTCTTTAGAGAAGTGTCTATTCATGTCGTCTGCTCATTTCTTAATTGGATTATTTGCTTTTTGTTTGCTGAGGTGTGTGAGTTCTTTATATATTTTGGATGTCAACCCCTTATCGGATATGTCATTTATGAATATATTCTCCCATACTGTAGAATGTCTTTTTGTTTTACTGATGTTGTCCTTTGCTGTACAGAAGCTTTTCAGCTTGATATAGTCCCACTTGTTCATTTTTGCTTTTGTTTCCCTTGCCCGGGAAGATATGTTCATGAAGAAGTCATTCAGTATGTTTTATTTTTATTCTATTATTATTGTTTGTTAAATTAAATAACATTGTTAAAACATTTTTGTGTTTTTCATTTTTCTGGGTTATTTCTTTACAATAAATTCTAAGGAACACAATAACTAAGATAAAAAAATAAACATTTTCTTTTCATGAACACATGCAGTGTCAAATTTCTTTCCAAATGGGTTACATCAATTTACACTGACAAGTAATGTGTGATCATACCATTTTCACTGCAACTAAAGAATACAGAAGGGAATTTCAAATTACTGTAGCTCACTTAATGGGTATAAAAGTATCTCATTGTTTTATTTTTAAATTATTTAAAAATAGGTAATACAATCACTTGACAAAGAATTTTAACAGTATGAAAGAGTATACAGGAAAAAGGAGGTCTGTCTTTTACCCCTTAACCTCAGTCCAGAGATAACAGCTGTTACTTAACAGCTTATATACCCCTACAAAGACAGTTTATGCATTTATAAGCATGTATGTCTATTAATCCCCCTCTTTTTCACAACAGTGGATATCCCATTGTTTTAGAAGGTATTTTGGACTACCAGTTAGATGATCATTTTCTATTTGCCTATTTACTACAAATGTCGAAAAACAAAACAAAGCTAAAAAACAAACAAACAAAAAATCATGATCTGGAGGTCTGGCCTTCTCCCTTTTTTTTTAAATTTAAAAATTAGTCTCAGACTTACAGGAAAGTTATAAGATTGGTACAAAGAATTCCTATATTCTCTTCTCCCAGATCCCCGTTATCATTTAAGCACATTTGTTTTACAAACACACACACACACACACACACACACACACAAATACACATATGTACATGTGTATATACATCCTAGTCTTTATATGACATGATGCCCATTACTCTTAAATATTCCAATATATGTCACTACAAAAGAAGGACACTCTCCTAAATTACTACTTTAATTCCCTTCACCTATTTCATCTATTCCTCCAACCCCTCTCCTCTTTGGTAAGGAATAGTTTGTTTCCTGTATCTATGAGTCTGTTTCTCTTTTGCTTTTGAGATTCCACATATAAGTTAAATCATATGGTATTTGTTTTTCTTTAGATATTAGCACAATCCCCTCTAGGTCTATCCATGTTGTCATAAATGGTAAGAGTTCATTCTTTTTTATGGCTGAGTAATATTCCATTGTGTATATATACCTCATTTTTCTATTCATGTATCAATGAACACTTAGGTTGCTTCCATATTTTGGCTACTGTAAATAATGCTGCAATGAACATAGGGGTACACACACCATCATTTTCTTCTGATAAATACCCACAAGTGCAATTGTTGGGTTGTATGATAGTTCTTTTTTAAATTTCTGGGGAACCTATTGACTGTTTTCCATATTATCTGCACCAATTTACATTGGTACCAACAGTGTATGAAGGTTCCCTTTTCTTCACATCTTTGCCAAAACTATTTTTTTAAATCTTTTTGATACTAGCCAATCTGACAGGTGTGAGGTGATAATCTCATTGTGGTTTTGATTTGCATATCCCTGTTGATTAGTGATGTTAATCATCTTTTCATGTGCCTGTTGGCTATCTGTATGTCTTTTTTGGAAAGATGTCTATTCAAGTTCTCTGCCCATTTTTTAATTAAAAAAAATTTTAAATATTAAGTTGTGTAAGTTCTTTATATATTTTATGTATCTATAAACAAAGATATCTTTATATATTATGGATATTAACCCCTTACCAGATGTATGACTTGCAAATATTTTTCCCATTCAGTAGGTTGTCTTTTCACTTTGTTGATGGTTTCCTTCGGCACACAAAGACTTTTTAGTTTGTTGTAATCTCATTTGTTTATTTTGGCATTTCTTGCCGTTGCTTGAGGAGGCTGGTCCAAAAAAGGTATTGCTAATATTTCAAAGAGTTACCACCTATTGTTTCTTCTAGGAGTTTTATAATATAAGATGGTGGTCCAGTTTCATTCTTTTGCATGTAGCTTTCCAGTTTTCCCCACCATTTATTGAGACTGTCTTTTCCCCATTGTATATTCCTTGCCTCCTTTGTCATAGATTAATTGACCATATATGTGTGGGTCTTTTTCTTTCTGAGATCTCTATTCTATTCCATTAATCTATGTGTCTGTTTTTGTGCCAGTACCATACAATTTTAATTACTGTAGCTTTGCAGTATACTTTAAAATTAGGGAGCACAGTAACTTCAGTTTTGCTCTTCTTTGTCAAGACTGCTTTGGCTATTTGTGGTCTTTTGCAGGTCCATACAAATTTTAGGATTCTTTGTTCTAGTTCTGGGAAAAATGTCATTGGTATTTTGATTAGGATTTCACTGGGCTGTAGACTGCTCTGGTAGTATGGACATTTTAACAATATTAATTCTCCAATCCATGAGCATGTAGTAGCTTTCCATTTGGATCTTCCTCAATTTCTCAACAAACTCTTTATTAGGGCAGCAGAGAAGTGGCAATCAACTTATTTCAGGGAGGGAGACAAATTAAACTGGGTACTTCAGATACTCTTGCTTTTCCCAGTTTTCTACTCAGGGGATCTGGTTGCTTTTTTTTTTTGCTCACTAAATTTGCTCCCTATAAACAAAGATATGCTGATCAAAAAGAACTGGAAATATTTATATCCTACTTGCTCTAAAAAATGAGATGAATGATCTGCTTAAAATGTAGATCATGTGTCAGAGGTCTGTTAGTACAACTATCTCTCACTTTAAGGATGAGAAAACCAATCTTCAGAGGGAAAGGAACTTGATTAAGGTCACCCAGTGGCAGTGTCAAAAAAAAAAGTTCCTGATTCTGTCTCTGTCTGACATTTTATATTTACACCATCCTATTTGAAAAGTAAAGAAAAAAACACTCCAATACTAGGCTATAAAAATCTCTATTTCCTACCTGAAAAGGATGTGAAGATAAGAACCAAGGCCAGTTAGAATATGCCACCATGCATGAAATTGAGTGGTAACACCTATAATAGGTGGCACCTTCTTTCGAAAGTTCCTGTGAAGAGGAGGGGAAAAAAAATAACATATTAATTAAAAAAATATTTTAGCAACTAAGCTGACAGTCTTAGAGAATTCTGAACTGTCATTCTCAAACATGGCAATTATTTAATTTTCTTAAGTCTGTGGTACTCTGCTGTACTGTTTTCCACATGTATTTTGAGGAAAAATATTCCTAGGAGAAGTTTCATGAGGAAATGACTTTGTGGTCAAAGTAAATGTAGGAAATAGTACATAGTTTATTGCCCTCTTTAAGATTTTTAATGCATATTAACAGATTAAAGGCTTTGAAAAGTCTTACCATAACTAAAAGAGTTTATTGTCATTTTTTTTCAGGTAACCTACTACATTTTGTTCATGGAACCTTTTTTTCAGGTAATATCTTATTAACACCTTATAGAACAAATGTTTCCTTGAACGCACTTTGGGAAACACTGGTCTACTTAGCTATTCACTCAAGAAACTAGCCGCATGCTTTTCCTATACCTCATACAACCATCATCTTAGAAGTGTACCATATAGTCTATGAAGTCCTTTTGTACATATTATTTCACTTCATAGTGAGTCTTTGAGGTGGCTTTTGTTAGCTTTGCTTTAAGGATTAGGAACCTAAAATTTAGAGAGATTAATTCAGTTGCCCAAGTCACTCAGCTAGTGTCATGGCTGAGTCTCAAATTCTAGATCTTTTGATTAAGCATGTACTATATTATTTTCACTTACCAGAGAAGAAGAAAATTAATGTGAAGCAGAAAATTATTTTTTTAGATGTCCCTATAAATTTTTGAGACAATTACCATCTCTAAGAACCTACTTTATTTCTTAGTGGCTTTCATCCACAGGATGATGAATTACCTCAGCACTGTAAAAGCTTCAGTGGGGGTTCTGACGGTATTAACTGATTCAGAACAATTCATTTAGATCTTACTTTTCTAATAAAGGTATATTAATTACCTGTGTACATTTAAGGTCTCCATTTACTCATTTAACTTTTTATTATGGAGAATTTCCAACATGTGCAAAAGTAGGCAAAATAACAATATACTCATTATCCAGCTTCAGCAATCATAACTTTCTTAGATCATCCAAACTCATCCACTTCTCCCCTCCTGTATTACTTTGAAGCAAATCCCAGATATTGTATCACTGTATCTCTAAATATTTCAGTATGTATCTTTTAAAGATTAAAACCTCTTTAAAATATAACCATTCCATTTTCACAGCCTTTAATCTGTTAACAATAATCCCTTAATATCAGCAAATATTCAATTACTAATCAAAGTTCTAATCCTCTCATAAGCTTTAAAATATTTTTTAGTTGTTTGTTTGAATCAAGATAAAAAAAGGTCAACACGTTGTGTTTTGTTGATACAGTATATCTCTTAAATCTCTTTTAATCTATATGTTTCTCCTACTTCCATCCTTCCCCCAATTTATTTGCTGAAGGGACTAGGCCATTCATCCTATAGATTTCCTACAGTCTGAATTTTGCTGACTGCCTCTCTGTGGTGCCATTCACACTCTCTGTCCTCTGTGTTTACACAAAACCATGAGGTCACAGAATTTTGAGTTGGAAGGACCAATTGGTTTAGCCTATTTATTAACATGTTCATTTATGGAAACTGAGGCCCAGAAAAAGTGTCTTAGTCATGGATTAGTGTTCAGGTACCCAAGATTAAACTCCAGTCAACACACAATTGATGACAAGATGGTAAAAGGAACACTTACCTTTCTTAGAAAATAAGAATGAGCATATTAAAGTATAAAATTATATACATGTCATATGCTTATTGCAAATCATTCTTATTTCCTCAATATAGCAGATTAGGCAGATTTCAAAGACCTAATCAGATGTTGACTAAGTGACTAACTGTAGAGTTCTGTGATATACAAAATCCATTCCTACAGATGTTATGAAATATTAAGTCCAAAGTTTTAGGTAATTTAGTAAGTATTCCCAGAATTTAACTTCATTGTGCTATAAATATCTTTTTAATTTCAACAGTGGAAAACATTCATTTCTGAGCAATTCTATATGCCTAAGAAACTTTCTGCTTAGTAGACTGCTTCCAAAATATTTCTCAAAGATTGAAATATATTTTACCTCAGTGAATCACAAAAGATGTTATCTATATTCCATAATAAAAATCCCAATAAAAATACACCCAAGGATGTATAACCCAGTCCTCTAAGCCAAGGATAAACCCTGTGGGGAAAAAAGAAAAAAGCAAAATGAAATTTTGTCAAGTTATGTCATGATCAGAGTTTGAAGTCATCACTTTTAGGAGAAGGAAATGTATTCATTAGCAATAAAAGAAGACCTATCTATTAACTTCTCTAATACATTTGCTTATTACTTTTAGCCATTTAAAAGTTTCTGAGAGAGAACGTGCCACTAGGATTTTGCTAAGTGATCAAGAAGGTAATCTGAGAGCCCCCAATAGCTTTATTAGTCCCATGGTAGAGGCAGGTGGTGATGGAATAGAATTAACTTTGATCTAGTTACCTGCTCTGTGTCAGGCACTATAGTAAATGAGATACACACACAGGTGAATAAAATTTTCAAATAAACCCTGTGTGGCAGGTATTATTCTTTATTGATGAGGAAACTGAAGCTTGGTGAGTTACCCAAAATAATAACAGTAGCTTATATATAAATATAGCTTCAGTAAGGTATCATTGACTTAAACTGCATGTATCTAATGTATACAACTGATAGCCCATCTGTATGTATCCACAAAACCAACACCACAATCAAGATAATAAATATATCTATCACTTCCAAAATCTTAGTTTGTCTTTTTTTAGAATGTTATATAAATGGAATAATACAGTACATACTCTTTGTTGTGTGACTTCTTTTACTTGATACAATTATTTTGAAATTCATCCATGTTATGTGTATCAATAATTCATTTCCTATTATTGCTGAGTAGTACACCACCATATGAATATACTACAATTTGTTTACCTGCCAAATATTGGTGGATATTTGTGTTGTTCCCAGTTTTTTTTGTTATAACAAATTAAGCAGCTATAATCATTCATAAGTAAGTCCTTATGTATGGACACATGCTTTCACTTCTCGAGTAAAAAGCTAGAGACAAATGGCTGGATTGTATGGCAGGTGAATGTTCAACTTTTTAAGACAATGATAAACTGTTTTCCTAAATGATTCTATCATTTTATATTCCCAGGTTTTTTGCTCTGTATGCACACCAACACTTGGTATGACATCAGTCTTTTCCACTTTAGTTGTTCTAGTAGATGTGCAGTGGTATCTCACTGTGGTTTTAATTTGCATCCCCTAATAACTAACGTTATTGAGCATCTTTTCATTGCTATTTACTCTCCATACTTTGATATAGTTTTTGTTGAATCTTTGCCCATTAAAAAACAATTGTTTGCCTTATTCTTCAGTTGTAAGTCCTTTGTTGAATACATATTTTGCAAATATTTTTTCCAAGTCTGGACTTGCCTTTCATTTCCTTAACAGGATCTTTTGATGAATGATATTTTGATGAAGGTCAATTTATCAATTTTTTCACTATAGCTTGCATTTTCTGTGTCCTAGCCGGACTGCAAAGACTTCTATTATTTTTTCTTCTATAAATTTTATGGTTTTAGCTTTCATATTTAGCGATATGATTCACTTCTAGTATTTTTGTAAAGGTGTGAGTTTGAGTTCACCTTGTTAATAAAAATACCCAATTGTTTCAGCACGATTTGTTGGAAAGAGTATCCTTTTCCCACAGAATCACCTTAGAATCCTTATTTAAAATCAGACTGGTATGGATAAGCAGTCTGTTTTTGGATGTTTTCTTGATCAATATTTCTTTCTTATCACCAATACCACATTATCTTTTTTTTTTTTCTGTTCAAGTTCATAGTGAGCTTTTTTTTTTAATTTGGTATCATTAATATACCATTACATGAGCAACACTGTGGTTTCTAGATTCCCCTCATTATCAAGTCCCCACCACATACCCCATTAGTTACTGTCCATCAGCATAGTAAGACGCTATAGTCACTACTTGTCTTCTCTGTGCTATACTGCCTTCCCCGTGGCCCCCACCCCCCACGTTATGTGTGCTAATTGTAATGCCCCTTAATCCCCTTATCCTCCCCTTCCCCCCCCAGCCTCTCCAGTCCCTTTCCCTTTGGTAACTGTTAGTCCATTCTTGGATTCTGTGAGTCTGCTGCTGTTCTGTTCCTTTAGTTTTTTCTTTGTTCTTATACTCCACAGATGAGTGAAATCATTTGGTAGTTGTCTTTCTCCACCTGGCTTATTTCAATGAGCATAATACCCTCTAGCTCCATCCATGTTGTTGCAAATAATAGCACATTATCTTGACGAACGAAGCACAGAGTAAATAGAGTAAGATGTCTAACTTTTTCTTTTTAAAAATGTTTTAGCTATTCTAGATCCTTTGCATAAATTTCAGAATCAGTTTCCCAATTTTTACCAAAAGCATGCACAGATTTTGATTTTGATTGCATTGAACTTTATAGATCAATTTGGGGAGAATCAGCATCTTAATAATACTGAGTTTTCTATTTCATGAAAATGGTATACCTCTCCATTTATTTAGTTCTTTAATTTCTCTTAGCAAAAACTATTGTCATTTCCAATATACAGGTCTTACATATATTTGATAAATTTAATCCCTCAACATTTGATTTTTTGATACTACTGTAAACTGTACTTTTGAATATTTCAACTTCCAATAGTCTGTTGTTAGTACCCATAAATATGATTTTTGAATATTGACTCAAATCTCATGACCTTGCTGGATTCCACTTATTGCTCTTTGTAGTTTTTTGGTACACGTACATATATTTTCTATACATGATCATGTCATTTGCAAATACTATGCTGGATAGGACTTCCGCCACTATAATGCTGAATAGAAGTGGTGGTAATATATATTCTTGTCTTATTCTTGATTTTAAAGAGACTTTAAATAAATCATTTCATGACTAAATGTGTTAGATGCTACAGAGTTTACAAGTTAAGAAAGTTTTATTACTAGTTTGTAAAGGGTCTTATTTTTTTTTAAGATCATAAACAGCTGTTGAATTTCACAGACAGCTTTCTCTAAATCTATTGGTATCATCATGTAGTTTTTCTCCTTTTTCTTTTAGTATAGTGAATGACAAGAACATTTTTTCCAAAATACTGTTATTTTAACAAAAGTATTTGTATATAAATGAAAAAAGTGATTAATTTAAAAATCAGGAAAGCACAAACCTGGCTGTGCATGGATAGGGAATTATTGTCCCTTTGATGAGGTTCTTAGAGAAGATGAGCTTAAGAGAGTTATTTATAGTCTGTCTTCAGCTTTTCAGAGAGTTTATCATAGCTAATTGGGGAAGGCAAGAATGATTCCCAGGAAACACAGGACTCAACACAAGGAAGGCATCTGGCAGGGTTGCAGTGTGGGCCAGGTGCTGAGATGTGACAAGAATATGATCAATGGGAGTAAGGTACTCTTTATTTTCTGCTTCTAAGCTTACTTACCAGGGCCAATCTTCAGCTCTCAGCAGTAGTTCAGAGCAAAATTCTTCTGTGGGGTGAAATGAATGTCTTTGGTTATCCAGGTAGCAGGGCATGCAGGAGACAGCAAGAATTTTACCAGCACATGGTCCATGCAAACTAAGTACAGGTAAGATTCTGAAGACAGACTACTCATATATTATCAGGTACTGTAATGTATAATACAGAATACCCTGAACATATCTGTATGGAGTCACACTGTTGCATTGTAGACTGGATGCCTGCCTAAAGTTTAGCTATCATTTGAGAAGCCCTTCCCTTCATCTTGGGAATTGCCTTCACCTCTCTCTGGGTTGGATTTCCTATGTCTTGTATCCTGTGTCTTCCTCCTTTTTGGCTTATTCTCTCATTTTGGTTAAACACATCCTCCAACAGGTTCCTGAATAATAGTTTATAGGATAAATGTTATGTTTTAAAAACTTTAATATATAAAAATGTATTTTGTCCCATATTTTACTGAGTTTGACTATAGAATTCTAAGTTAGAATTCTATAATTCTAGCTTCCAGTTTTGCCTTGGTAAGTCCAAAACCATTCTGATTCCTGATCTTCTGTATGTATATCTACCTTCTAACTTGTGGAATCTCCTTGTTTAGATTATTGAAACAGACAAGGCTAGGGGCTACTTCCATCGATTACCCTATATACTAGTAGGTTCTTTCAATCTAATAATTCCTGCCCATTTTATGTTGGTCCTTCTGCTGGCCCAGTAATATTTCTATTAAGTCTCTTCTTTTCTCCATTTATTTCTCATCATCTTGATGGCCCTCAGGATGTGCGTGTGTGTGTTTGTGTGTGTGTTTACTTCTGCCACTTCCACTGTGAAGCCCATAGACTTGAGGAAACATCTCACTGTTTCTCTACAACAATGGTGGTGAATGGAGCCAAGGGTCCTGAGGCCCTGCGCTGTCCTGTTTACTCTGGATTGTACCAAGGATTGGTTTAGGGTCTCTCCTGTGGTGGATGGGTGATGAGGGACTACAATGCAATCACAATGTATGCTCAGAAAAGAGATTCCAGTGGCTTTAACTTTATCTTTCAAACCCTTCACTTTACTATTTTATCATATTTTTAGTATCCTTTTTGTTTTGAATGTTCTGAATGTTGCTTTTTATTATAAGATCTTACTTTTGTTTAATTCATAGATATGATATATTTCTAGGAATATTAATGAATTAATGATATATATATATTTTTTCTTATTCATGCCTAAGTTGTTTCCCTTGTTATTTTTCTCCTCTCATTATTTGTTTTGGCCTCTATTTTTCATATTGGGTGCATTCTTCTTACATCTGGCATTATCTCCTCATTCTTAAGAGTGGGAAACTAAAAAGGTAAACCACAAGCTTTAAGCATATGGTTGTGGTCTTTAGACTAGTTACCTTCACTATAGGGTTATTTTGCTGGACCAATTAGGGAACCCCCAACATCAGTATCTTTAGGTCTTTTAGGATGCTCCTATTCCCTAAAAAGATAACTCTTCTAATTTTCTGTCTAGAGGTCTTTGCATTCAGCATTCAGAATGCATAAGGTTACCCAATTTCCCTGATTTCAGTGTGTTATTCACCTGTTCGATAATGCCTGGCAAAATCCAATCTAGAGGCATTGGTCACACTTTCCAGAGAATAAACCTATTGTCTGGATAGTTGCTCAGTGGTATGAAGGGGTGAGGAGAGCCTGTTGCGCTAATGCCTGATACTTGAGGAAATTCTCGGATATAAACTAGAAATTGTTGGCTTAGGATATGGCTTTGTTGGGTTATTTAAGGCAGTTAGCAATTATCCATTCACTTTCCACATTCTAAAATTTTATTGAGTCTTCTTGTGGGTTTACGCTTTATTAATAAATTCTTTTGATGTAGTCTTAGCAGGGTTTCAGGAGAGGGTAAAATTAGATATCTGTTGATCTTCAATATTGTATCTGTTTTGTTTTCAATTTTTGCCCTATGTTAGTCCTATTTGTCATTTCTTCATAAACTGGATTTATTCTATTGATCTGTTTTTTTACTGAAGTTGGACGCTTAATAATTCCATCACCCTGTTTCTAAAGTAAACATCTAAGGCTATAAATTTCCTTCTAAGAATCACTTAGCTATATCCTACTTTTTTGTAGTATTTTCATTATGATTCCATTCTAAGTATTTCAATATTTCTACTATGATTTCTTCCTTAACTTATATTTACAGTTATGGTTTTAAGTTTCCAAATATATGGGCTATTTTAACTAATACTGTTTTGTTGTAACTAATTGTTCCATAGTCAGAGAACATGTTATGCAAGACACCAATTTTTTAAAGTTGAACTTTGCTTTAAAGCTAGTATCTGGTTGATTTCATAATTACTCCATGCATGCTTGAGAGGAGCATGCATTCTTTAATTGTTCAGTATATTAGATCATTTGTTATTGTGCTACCCAAATTTTATCTAACTATATTTTTTGGTCTCAGTTACCATATCTCATCTCAGCATGAAGGAACACTTACCTATTTCACTTCATTTGTCTGTCAATTTTTGCTTAAAAATTTCCAGACAAGGTTAGAATTGCCATTTTTTCTGGTAAATTCAATATTTTAATAACGTAGTGAACACATTAGTTTTGAATGATGCCTTAAATTTGTTTTGCATGTTATTAAAATGGCTAGTCCAACTTTCTTTTAGTCAGTATTTGTGTGGCACATATCTTTTAATATCCTTTTCTTACACAATTATTGTGTATCTATGTTTTTATTTAGTTATTTTTTATTTTGGTATCATTAATATACAATCACTTGAGCAACACTGTGGTTACTAGATTCCCCCTCTTATCAAGTCCCCACCACATACCCCATTACAGTCACTGTCCATCAGCGTAGTAAGATGCTATAGAATCACTTGTTTTCTCTCTGCTGTACTGCCTTCCCTGTGCACCCCCCTACATTATGTGTGCTAATCGTAATGCCACTTATTCCCCTTCTCCCTCCCTTCCCACTTACCCTTCCCAGTCCCTTTCCCTTTGGTAACTGTTAGTCCATTCTTGGGTTCTGTGAGTTTGCTGCTGTTTTGTTCCTTCAGTTTTTGCTTTGTTCTTATACTCCACAGATTAAGTGAAATCATTTGGTACTTGTCTTTCTCTGCCTGGCTTATTTCACTGAGCGTAATACCCTCTAGCTCCATCCATGTTGTTGCAAGTGGTAGGATTTGTTTTCCTTCTTATGGCTGTATAATATTCCATTGTGTATATGTACCACATCTTCTTTATCTATTCATCTACTGATGGACACTTAGGTTGCTTCCATTTCTTGGCTCCTGTAAATAGTGCTGTGATAAACATAGGGGTACATATGTCTTTTTCAAACTGCGCTGCTGCATTCTTAGGGTAAATTCCTAGGACTGGAATTCCTGGGTCAAATGGTATTTCTATTTTGAGTTTTTTGAGGAACCTCCATACTGCACTCCGCAATGGTTGAACTAATTTACATTCCCACCAGCAGTGTAGGAGGGTCCCCCTTTCTCCACATGTTCGCCAGCATTTGTTGTTCCAATCTTTTCTATGATGGCCATCCTAACCGGCGTGAGGTGGTATCTCATTGTGGTTTTAATTTGCATTTTCCTGATGATTAGTGATGTGGAGCATCTTTTCATGTGCCTTTTGGCCATCGGAATTTCTTCTTTGGAGAACTGTCTATTCATATCCTCTGCCCATTTTTTAATATGGTTATTTGCTTTTTGGGTGTTGAGGCATATGAGTTAATATATTTTGGATGTTAAACCCTTGTCAGATATGTCATTTACAAATATACTCTCCCATACTGTAGGATGCCTTTTTGTTATGCTGATGGTATCCTTTGCTGTACAGAAGCTTTTTTGCATGATGTAGTCCCAGTTGTTCATTTTTGATTTTGTTTCCCTGGCCCGAGGAGATGCATTCAGGAAAAAGTTGCTCATGTTTATATTCAAGAGATTTTTGCCTATGTTTTCTTCTAAGAGTTTTATGGTTTCATGACTTACATTCAGGTCTTTGATCCATTTTGAGTTTACTTTTGTGTATAGGGTTAGACAATAATCCAGTTTCATTCTCTTGCATGTAGCTGTCCAGTTTTGCCAACACCAGCTGTTGAAGAGGCTGTCATTTCCCCACTGTATATCCATGGCTCCTTTATCGTATATTAATTGACCATATATGCTTGGGTTTATATTTGGGCTCTCTAGTCTGTTCCATTGGTCTAAGGGTCTGTTCTTGTGCCAGTACCAAATCGTCTTGATTACTGTAGCTTTGTAGTAGAGCTTGAAGTCGGGGAGCGTAATCCCCCCTGCTTTATTCTTCCTTCTCAGGATTGCTTTGGCTATTCGGGGTCTTTTGTAGTTCCATATGAATTTTAGAATGATTTTCTCTAGTTCGTTGAAGAATGCTGTTGGTATTTTGATAGGAATTGCATTGAATCTGTAGATTGCTTTAGGCAGGATGGCCATTTTGATGATATTAATTCTTCCTATCCATGAGCACGGGATGTGTTTCCATTTATTGGTATTTTCTTTAATTTCTCTCATGAGTGTCTTTGTAGTTTTCAGAGTGCAGGTCTTTCACTTCCTTGGTTAGGTTTATTCCTAGGTATTTTATTCGTTTTGATGGAATTGTTTTCCTGATTTCTCTTGTGTATTTATGTTTTAACCATGTTTCTTATGAACAGCATGTAGCTAGATTTCTCTCCCATTTGACAGCCTGTTTTTAATTGCTTAGCTTTGTACACTTATATTAACTATGATTACTGTTATATTTTTGAAATTTTTCTTTCCCTTTATTTTCTCTCCTTTTCTTTTCCCCCATTCTTCTCCTAATTTCTTTTGGATTCAGTTTTATTATCCACTTACTCCTTCATGTTTTTGAAAGTTAGTGTAAAACCAATTACTGTTTTTAGAAGTTACCAAAACTGTACATGGAAAATCTATAACTAATCACCATATGTACCTTCTTCCCAAATAGAAAAGACCTTAGTAACTATGTAACTAAGGTTATCCTCTTGTGTCTCATGTTATTTTGTCTACTATTTTAGTTCCATTTTAAAAATCTCTCAATTAGATATTATTTTAAGCAGTCATATTTTGTTCAGATAGTCCCATGTGTATATCACCTTTTTTTCCTTCACTATTCTTTCTTGTGTCTCAGCTTCCTCCTAAAAGAATATCATTTAGAAGTCTTTTAGTGAATTATAATGGTAAACCTTCTCCATTTTTGTTTGTCTCAAAATGTCTTTATTTCACCCTTGTTCTTGAGAGATACTAAGGTATAGAAATTCTAAGTTGATGGTTAATTTCTCTCAGCATTTAGAAGATAATAGCCTACTGTGTTTTGGCTTCCATTGTTGATAAGTAGTGTTGATAAGTCTGTTGTAGATTGTTATTCTTTTGCTGTTAATATGTCTTTTGTCTGTGGATATTTTTAAGATCTTTGTCTTTGGATTTCAGCAACTTCAGTATGCCTTTTCTACAGGTATCAATCAGGATTCAACTATATATAATATCTTTATTTAAAGCAGAATAGAATTTAATACTTTCAATTCCAACAAAATGCAGAATGAACAAGATTTAGGAATGACTTAAGAACACTATCACAGAATTATCTTTCCAAAGGCAATTTTTCATTTTCATATTTAGGAAGCTGAAGAATTGCAAAGACTCTAGAACAACTGTTATAGTCAGCATCATACCATCTTAGTTATAATTCACTGATCCAGAAGCTGCCATCACATCTGTTCCAGAGCCATGATGCACACACTAGATCCATACCAGTAAGTAAATGTCTTACATACTATTACTTCTCTCCCCGACTTAGTTGTGAATTTGTCTCATGTGAACACATGTGATTGGTGAAACCTGAATGAATCTGGAAACTTATATGCTACGAAAATATAGTAAATAGAGGTTTTAGCTTTTTAGCACCTATATTACAGGAAGGCACACTTAAAGGAGGCTGGAACGATGCTGAGTGAGCTAATCTATCACATCTGCCATATCTGAGAAAGATCTTTCTTTTATCATGCTTGTAAATCATTCTTGAAGCTGAGGAATCATGTCTGTCATCACTTCTAGAAAATTATCATCTATTATCTTTGAATCTCTTCTTTCCCCATTTTTGTTATTCTCTCCTTTTGGGACTGTAATCAGAAGTGTTATTTCTCTGTGATGCCTTCTGTCTTAATTCTTTAGGCTCATCTTCCAATTTAATTAATTCTCTTTTCAATTGTGTCTAATCTACTTTTAAGTTATCCATTGAGTTTATTTCAATTTTTTTTTAATGTCAGAAGTTCTTTGATTCTTTTCCAAATATGGAATTTCATTTTTTATAATCTCCTGTTCCTTGGGCACATTTTCATTTTTTCTTGTATTTCATTAAATGTTTTTTAAATAGCTAGTTCAGCATCTTTCAGCAGTATTTCAGCATCTACTTTGGGGGGTTTATTTCTGCTGTTTTCTCTTTCTACGGGCTTTTGCTTGTAGTAGCTTATTTCCTCCTCTGGTTTTAGAATTACTGATAGTATTCATGTTTCATCTCCAATCTGCTGAAATCCTACATTAAGGGTACATTTCTTCGAAGATAATTTGCTTTTGCTTCTCTCAGGTATACTGGGGCTTTACAAAATTTGGGTCAGTTTGAATTAATTTACACCTTGAAATGTCCCAGACAATAAACGTTATGTACATTTGAATCCTAAATGTGTGTAAAGGCAGAATAGTGATTATAAATTCTCAGGAGAGTAATTTTCCCTACCTAAAACTGAGGCTGAGAGACGAGTTGCCTTGTCACCTCCTGTTATGAAAGGGCAATTTTTTCTAGCTTAGCCTTTCACTGACAGTGTTATCGCTTTGGTGGTGTTGGCTTTAAGTGTACATGTGTATGTGATGGTCCCTGCTCAGTTCCAACTGTCAGTCTTAAACATGCTGAAAATTTTGTCTTCTGTCTCCCTTGGAGCTATTCAAACCTAAGGTTCTAGCATCCTGGTATTCTGCAAATGACTTCCAGTTGATCATGATCTTAGAATTCATTTGTCAGTCTAGTTTGTAGCTCCTTCTTTGGATTTGATGCTTTGGAATTTTCTTTATATTATTTTGAGCTCAGTTATGCAATTAAAAGTATGCTTGTTGTATTTTACCCAGAATTTCCAGATGTTTTGTTACAGGAGAGATTTCAGATTTTTTTCCTTAGACATATTAAAAGAAATTATAGTTTCATTTTGATTTAAAAAATCCTTACTGGTAAGCAATACTCTTGAGTTCCAGGGGTTACCAAGATAACTAAGACTTCAAGAAATGTACAGTCTAGTTGGGCAAACAGATAAGTAAACAATGATCAGTACTAAATGAAATGATCACCAAATGGAAATGTAAGAAAGAAGCTATGGCAAGGCAAATGCAAGAAAGATGTTTTTATTTCATGGTATTCCCACTGTCACATACTTCTTACAGGTCTGTCATTTGTGCTTCTAAAAGTACTGGTATCCTATCTATCAGACTTCACTTATGACAAGGACTGCATTTTATGCTTTATATTTCTTAAGGTGCCTAGATTAAAAACAGAATAAGCTGGAGACTTCTGCTTCCTGGAAGATGAAACAAATATACTTTTCCCTATTCTTCCCATTAAGTACAATAAAAACCCTGAACATCATATATAAACAAACATAAGAAAACTCTGAAAGGTGGGAAGAAGAAAGCAGAACAGTTAGGGACTTTGCAACCTTAGTAACCCTGTAATGATAAGTTCATGTGTTTTCTTTTTACCTCACATAACCTGGAGTTAAAACTGAAAAACCTAGCAACCCAGAAACACCACTAGGCACACACAAAAACACAAACCACCATACAAGCCTTCTCTCTCTAACCAAAGCACCAGGGAAAAGGCAGCCTAGCAAGACAATAAACTTAGCAACAACCACTATTCTGTAACCAAGTACCACAGAAAAAACTGGTCTCACCCCCTTTCGTGCTGCAAAGGCAGAGTGGGGAGCCTAGACATCCTTCCTCATCAGACCATCAGGTGCCCCAACTTCCTGCCAGGCTATGGTCAAGCAGGGAGGGGCTGGGACTTTCATTCACCCAGCTGTAATGAGCTCCCCAGTTCCTACAGTGTTAGTGGAGACCACCATGACAAAAGGGTCAATTCACCAAAAAGACAGCAATTCTAAATGTCTATTCACTAAATTAATAGAGTTACAAAATAGGGTGAATAACAGGATGAAGTAAAAACTGATAGAATGAAGGAGAAATAGACAAATACACAATTTTATCTGGAGACTTAATACTCTTCTCTTAACAAGTGATAGAACTATATAGAAAATCAGCAAGGATATGAAAGAACTCAATGGTGGGCAGCAAATGGCTAATTCAGTGGGCTTGGCATGTGTAAACACTGCACATTACAAAGAAAGGATTCATCCTGGACTGGTTTCTGGAAGACAACCTCTGAGTCCTTGGAATATCCTGCTCCATAATAGTGCCTGCTCCACTGACACTTTAAGCCACACCATTAGGTTTATGCTAATGATTAGTAGTAATGCCTTCTCTTGTTTACCTGGGTCCCTGGTTATGCTGTACCAGTTTGACCTCTGGGTAATAAACATAAGCCATGAGTAATATAGCTTTTCTGAGTGTTTTGAGTCCTTCTAGAAAATCATTGAACCTGAGGGTGGTCTTGGTGACCTCTGACACAAATCTCAAACAATATGATCGGATATTTTAAAGATAGACATTTTACAGAACATGTTACCCAACATTAGCAGAATACATATTCTTTTCAAACACACAGATCCTGGCCCATAAGACAAACCTCAACTAATTTAAAAGAAATGAAATCATACAGAGTATTTTTCTCTGACCACTGTGTAATCAAACTAGAAATCAGTAAGAATAACAGGAAAATATCTGAATATTTGAATGCTAAACAACATACTTCTAAACAATTCATGGTTTCATGGGTCAAAAAGGAAGTTTCAAGGCAAATTAAAAACATACATTGAAGTCAAAGGATGGCTTAAGATGGCAGAGTAGGAAGGCAAGATGGAAACCTCCTCTCACACACACCAAGAAAGCAACTACATCAAGTACAACTAACCCTGAAAATGGCCTAAAGACTGTAGAACAGACCACCTACACCTGGTGAAAAAGAGAAGACCAAACAGAAAAGGGTAAAGTGGCAGAGCTGGAAATGAAGAGGACCCAAACCCTTCACCCATCTTTGCCCAAAGGTAGAGAAGATAAACAGAGTGGGCTGGAGATAGGCATCCAGGAACTCTGCACACCTGGCCCTGGATATCTGCTCTGGGAACACAAGTCCACATTGGACTGGGTTCTGGGTGATTAGTGGGACTGGACACTAGGGACAGCTGAAACACTCTAGGAGCTGAGACACCAGGCACCTGTGGAGGAAAGGCATGCTCCATTGGTCCTGCTGAGACCCAACACAGAGGCAGCAATTTGGAAGACTTGACAGCAGTGGGAGGGGAGCCAGAGGGGCGAGGGTTGGACAGAGCTATCTCTGCAGGAGAAAGGGCAGGTGGATAATACCTCCCCAGCTCTTCCTTGACCCAACAGGTTGGGCACTCTTGGGAGCCCCAGAAGCTCCATCCCCCTTGATGGTGGCTCAGCAACAAGGCACTTCCCCATGTACCACCAATGTGCCAGCCCATTTGGCCCAGCAGTATCAGACTTTGTTGCCTGGAGGGTAGAAAGAGACTCTTCCAGCTTTCACCACCCTGTTTCAACCCAACAGGGGAGACGCCTGTAGGAGTCAACTCTTGAGAGTTCCTTCCTCTCCATGGGAAGCCAAGCCTGGTGCTGTATAACTCACTGTGGCTAGGGGCCATCCATGTGACTTGCTGTAGCAGCTGTATGCCTCTGCAGACATGGCCTCCAATTGCATCACTTGCTACTGCCACTGGCCAGTCAGCCTATGGGCCCTTCCACTGTGCGACCCACTGCTTCCGTGATCTTCACACTGTCCCAGCATGCTACTTGCTGTGCTGCTTCGCACCCAGGTGCCCTCCCGCTGCATGGTTCACAGCCACTGCAGAGCGCCCACGTGCTCTAAAACCAGGAGACATGCCATCACTGGGAGCTGTGCACCCTGACATTGTGCAACTCACTGTGACTGCCCTGCCTATTCTGTTAACCCAGCAGCCCTGCCACTGCTGCAGGGAAGACAGAGGGCAGCCCACCCACAAAGATCCCAGCAGAAGCTGCTGATCTTATTACAAAGGGCCAGCTGAAGTAAACCACCAGCTTTAGCAGACTGAGATAAACCACTGCCAGCAGACAGACGGAAAGGCGGCACCACCCATTGCCCAGTGACAGCAACTGGGGCTCCACAGCAAAGAAGAACCAGGCACTGGAGAGGAAAGAGTCTGAGCTTATGGACACCACAGGATGCCTTCTTCATAAAGCCATTACTTTCTAGACCAGGAAGCATAGCAGATCCACAAAGGAGGAAACACAGAAACCTTGACAAAATGAGTAGGCAGAGGAATATGTTTCAAACAAAACTAGGATAAGACACCAGAAAGAGGGCTAAATGAAACAGAGGTCACCAATATTCTTGATAAAGATTTCAAAGTAAAAGTCATAAATATGCTCATGATCTGCAGAAAAGTACTGAAGATCTAAGGGAGGACTTCAGCAAAAGACATACAAGAGCTGAAAAAGAACCACTAGAGCTGAAGACTACAGTAACTGAAATGAAACAGACAATGTTGGGAAAATAGATTGCTGCAAGTAGGGGAGACAATGAGATGGAAATTAGAGAACAGGAATACAGTGAAGCTGAGGAGCAGAAAGAAAAAAGGATCTCTTGGAATGAAAGAATGATAAGAGAGCTGTATGACCAATCCAAATGAAACAATATTCACCTAATAGGGGTACCAGAAGGGGAAGAGAGACACAAAGGGATAGAAAGTCTCTGAGGAAGTAATTGTTGAAAACTTCCCATCTGGGGAAGGAAATAAGAAACTCAAGTCATGGAAGCACGGAGAGCCCCTAACAAAAGGAACCCCAGGAAGACAACAACAAGACATATATTGCAAAGATTAAGGATAAGGAGAGAGTATTGAAAGCAGCCAGAGAGAGAAAACAAGATTACTTACAAGGGAAACGCCATGAGACTATCTTCTCAGCAGGAACTTTACAGGCAAGAAAGGAGTGGTATGATGTATTTAATGTAATGAAACAGACCTTCAACCAAGAATCCTCCACCCATTTAAATCTGAAGCAGGATTAAACAATTTACAGATAAATGAAGGCTTAAAGAATTCATAGCAACTAAAGAAGCATTACAGGATATATTAAAAGAACTGCTATAGGTGGAAATGTTCCTAAGGCTAAATAGTTTTCACCAGTGAAGATAAACCCACTGTAAAGGTAGTAAACCAGTTAATTACCAAGCAAGTATGAAATTAAAACAAAAGTAGCAAAATCAACTATACACAAAATCAATCAAGGGATACATAAAAAGTGAAAATTATGACATTTAATACATAAAATATAGAGGAGGAAGAAGAAGAAAAAAGTAGTTTTAGATTGTGAATGAAATAGAACAATCAGCAACTTAATATAGACTGTTTTCTATGTGTTTGAAATACAGCAATCAGCAACTTAATAAGGACTGTTTTCTATTCAGGAAGCTATCCTTGAACCTTTGGAAACTACAAACATAAAGCCTATAATAGATAGACAAAAAATTAAAAAAGAGAAATCCAACCACAAAACTAAAGAAAATTATTAAATAACAAGAGAAGAGTATAAGAGAGGAAGAAAAGAACAGAGAGGAGCTATAAAAACAAAAAGAAAACAATTACTAAAATGGCAATAAGTACACACCTATCAATAATTACCTTAAATGTAAATGGACTGAATGCACCAATCAAGACATACAGTGGCAGAATGGATAAAAGACCAAGACCCATCTGTGTGCTGCCTACAAGAGATCATTTCAGACCCAAAGACATACACAGACTAAAAGTGAAGGGATTGAAGAAGACATTTCATGCAAACAATAGGAAGAAAAAAGCAGGAGTAGCAGTACTTATATCAGACAAAATAGATCTCAAAACAAAGAAAGTAACAAGGGACAAAGAAGGGCATTACATAATGATAAAGGGGTCGGTCCAACAAGAGGATATAACCATTATAAATATCTATATACCCAACATAGGAGCACCTAAATATATAAAACAAATACTAAAAGAATTAAAGGGAGAGCTAGATAACAAATTCATTGTAGGAGACTTGAACACACAACTCACATCAATAAAGAGATCAGCCAGACAGAAAATAAATAAGGAAACAGAGGTACTGAACAACACATTAGAGCAGATGGACTTAACAGATATCTACAGAACATTCCACCCAAAAGCAGCAGATTACATATTTTTCTAAGTGTACATGGAACTTTCTCCAGAATAGATCACATACTAGGCCACAAAAAGAGCCTCAATAAATTTAAAAAGACTTAAATTATATCATGCAACTTCTCAGACCACAATGGTATGAAACTAGAAATAAATTACACAAAGAAAACAAAAAATTCTACAAACACATGGGGGATAAACAACATGCTTCTAAATAATCAATGGATCAATGAACAAATTAAAACAGAAATCAAGCAATACATGGAGACAAATGAAAACAAACAAACAAAAAACAGTCCAATATTTGTGGGATGCTGCAAAGGTCATCCTAAGAAGGAAGCACACTGCAATACAGGCTTACCTCAAGAAACAAGAACAATCCCAAACAAACAGTCTAAACTCATAGTTCAGGAAACTAGAAAAAGAAGAACAAATGAAACCCAAAGTTAGTAGAAGGAGGGACATAATAAAAACCAGAGCAGAAATAAATGATATACAGAAGAATAAAATGATAGAAAAAATTAATGAAACTAAGAGCTGGTTCTGTCAGAAAATAAACAAAATAGATAAACCTCTAGCCAGACTTATCAAGAAAAAAAGAGAGTACACAAATAAGCAGTATCAAAAACAAAGAAGGAATAGTCACAACAGATACAAAAGAAATACAAAGAATTATTAGAGAATACTATAAAACATTATATGCGAATAAATTGGACAACCTAGAAGAAATGGACAACTTCCTAGAAAAATACGACCTTCCATGACTGACCCAGGAAGAAACAGAAAATCTGAACAAATCACCAGCAAAGAAATTCAACTGGTAATCAAAAAACTACCTAAGAACAAAACTCCTGGACCAGATGGCTTCACAACTGAATTCTACCCAACATTTAAAGAAGAGCTAATACCCATTCTTCTTAAAGTATTCCAAAAAGTAGAAGAGGAAGTCATTCTATGAGTCTTCCAAAGTCATTCTATGAGGCCGACATCACACTAATACCAAAACCAGGCAAAGACAATACAAAAAAAGAAAAGTATAGACCAATATCCATAATGAACATAGATGCAAAAATCCTCAACAAAATATTAGCAAAACGAATTTGAAAATACATCCAAGGGATCCTCCATCACTACCAAGTGGGATTTATCCCAGGGATGCAAGGATGGTACAATATTTGTAAATCAATCAATATTACACACCACATTAACAAAAAGGATAAAAACGACACGAATATTTCAATAGATGCTGAAAAGGCACTTGACAAAATTCAACATCCATTCATGCTAAAAACTCTCAACAAAATGGGTATAGAGGTTACATACCTCAACATAATAAAGGCCATATATGACACGCCCATAGCCAACATCATACTTAATGGTGAAAAGTTGAAAGCTTTTCCTCTATGTTCAGGAACAAGACAAGGATGTCCACTCTCAACACTTTTATTCAACAAGTACTGGAGGTCCTAGCCAGGGCAATCAGACAACACAAAGAGACAAAAGACATTCAGATTGGTAAGGAATTAAGCTGTCACAATTTGCAGCTGACATGATATTATATATAGAAAACCCTAAAGACTCCACCAAAAAATTATTAGAACTAATAATTGGATACAGCAAAGTTGCAGGACACAAAATTAACACACAGAAATCTGTTGTGTCCCTATATACTAACAATGAACTAGAAGAAAGAGAAATCAGGAAAACAATTTCATTAATAATTGCATCAAAAATAATAAAATACCTAGGAATAAACCTAACCAAGGAGATGAAAGGCCTATACTCTGAAACTATAAGACACTCATGAAAGAAATTAAAGGAGACACAAATAAGCGGAAATATATCCCATGCTCATGGATAGGAAGAATTAATATTGTCAAAATGGCCATCCTGCCCAAAGCATTTTACAGACTCAGTAAAATCCCTACCAAAGTTCCAACAGCATTTGTCAATGGCCAATGAACTAGAACAAATACTTCTAAAATTCATATGGAAAATGAAAAAAGACCCCAAAGAGCCAAAGCAATCCTGAGAAAGAAGAACAAAGCTGGGAGTACTGTACTCCCTGACTTCAAGCTATACTACAAAGATATAGTAATCAAAACAATATGGTACTGGCACAAGAACAGACCCATCGATCAATGGAACAGAATAGAGAGCCCAGATGTAAACAGACACATATATGGTCAATTAATGTATGATAAAGGAGCCATGAATATACAATAGGGAGAAGACAGTCTTTTCAGAAACTGGTCCTGGGAAAACTGGACAGCTACATGCAAGAGAATGAAACTGGATTATTGTCTAACTGCACACAAAAGTAAACTCAAAGAATCAAAGACCTGAATGTAAATCATGAAGCCATAAAAACATGAAGAAAACATAGGCAAAAATCTCTTGAACATAAGTAGGAGCAATTTTTTTCCTGGACACATCTCCTGAGGAAAGGGAAACAAAAAATTAACAAGTGGGATTATATCAAACTAAAGAGTTGCTGTACAGCAAAGGACACCAGCAGCAGAACAAAAAGGCAACCTACAGTATGGAAGAATATATCTGTAAATGATTTATCTAATAAGGGGATAATATCCAAAGTATGTAAAGAGCTCATACACCTCAACACCCAAAAAACAAATAACCCAATTAAAAAATGGGCAGAGGACTCAAACAGACATTTCTCCAAAGAATACAGATGGCCAACAGGCACATGAAAAGATGCTCCACATCAGTAATCATCAGGGAAATTCAAATCAAAACACAATGAGGTATCACCTCACACCAGTCAGAATGGTCACTATCCAAAAGACAAGAAATAACAAGTGTTGTCAAGGTTGTGAAGAAATGGGAATGCTCCTACACTGTTGGTGACAATGTCAATTGGTGCAGCCACTGCAGAAAGCAGTAGGGAGGTTCCTCAAAAAACTAAAAATAGAAATACCATATGACCCAGTAATTCCACTTACAGGAATCTACCTGAAGAAAACAAAATCCCGGATTCGAAAAGATATGTGTACCCCTATGTTTACTACCTTGATATTTACAATAGCCAAGATATGGAAACAACCTAAGTGTCCATCAATAGATGAATGAATAAAGAAGAGGTGGTACACATACCCAATAGAATATTATTCAGCCATTAAAAAGAGAAATCCTTCCGTTTTAACAACATGGGTGGATCTAGAAGGTAATATGCTCAGTGAAATAAGCCAGGGGAAAGACAAATATCATATAATATCACTTGTTTGTGGAATATAAATACTAAGGAAAACAGAATGACAAAACAATAGTAGACTCATAAACACTGAAAAGTGACTGGTGGTTACAATGGGGGAGGGGTTGGGGTGGGTGAGTAGGGAGGTTGATGGGGTTAAAAGGGCACAAAAATTCTCAATCATAATGTAGGCTGGTCATGGGGATAATAGATAATAGTATAGCATGGAGAATATAGTCAATGATTCTGTAACATCTTCCTATGTTGACAGATAGTAGCTGTACTAGTGGGGGTGAGGATTTAATAATATGAGTAACTGTTGAACCAATTTGTTGTACACTTGAAACTAACATAAGATTGAATATCACCTATACTTCAATTGGAAAAAAAAAGAAAATGTCAACGGGACTACCTAGCTAAAAATCAAATATTTGCTACGCTGCTAATCTCTTTCAGTAATATGAGAGGAAAGAAAGCCAGGCAGGGGCACATGCTCCCTCTGCAGAGCCTAGTCACTCCACCTGCCCAGTGCCTGCAGCTTAGCTGGGGCCAAGCACATCCAGACTGGGACTAACAGGGAGCTCATGGTCTTGGGCCCCAGCACCTGAATTCAGTCTCTGGTCCTTGAAACAATGCAAGGTTAGAATAAGATAAGAGATTTTGGTTCTGTTGGTTTCATTGTAAAACATTCCCACTCCACCCAGAGAAAAAACAGGCCCGGGACAGGGAGAGTTAAGAAAGGGGCCGGCATCTCAGAGATAGCCAGGGTGGGGCACAGCTGACAGGGGTGGCAATTTGGCATTCTAATCACCTGACTCCCAGGACTGAAACTTTACAACCAATTGGGACAGAATTCCTCAGAACACAGCAATGGAGACATCAAATGACTGTACATTTCATCTTGTAAGCCACCATGTTTACTGGTGATACACATTCAATGCAGAAGAATTAAAAGGACAATAAAATGACAAGTAACTCCCCCAACACATTGAAAATGAAAATAAAAAATATGAAAATTCATGAGACACAGCTAAAGTAGTACTGACAGGTAAATTTACAACACTAAATGTTTACTAGGAAAGAGGAAAAGTCTCAAATCAATAATTTAAGCTTCTATTTCAAGAACCTTGAAAAGGAAGAGCAAGATAAACCCAGAACAGAAGGAAAGAAATAATAAAGAGTAGAAATCAATGAAACTGAAAATTGAAAAATAGGTAAAATCAATGAAACAAGGATTTGGTTTTTAAAAGAATAAAATTGACACACTTCTAGCAAGACTAACCAAAAAAATGTGTGTGAGAGAAAGAGAAGACCCACATATCACCAATATCAGCAATAAAACAGGATATTGCTACAAACTCTGTAGATATCAAGAGGACATCAAAGGAATATTATAACAACTCTACACACAAAAAATTTGACAAATTAGATGAAGATCAGTGCCTCAGAAAACATAAACTACAATTAACACAATATGAAATTGATAATCAGAATAGCCTTGTAACTACTAAGGAAAATGAATTTGTAATTTTAAAACTCTCCCCATCCTACCCCCAAAGAAACTACAGGCACAGATCATTTCACTGGAGAAGTCTAGCAAACATTTAAAGAATAATTAACACCAATTCTACACAATTTCTTCCAGGAAATAGAAGGGAAGGAAACATTTCCCAATTCATTTTATGAAGCTAACATTACCCTGATACCAAAACCAGACAGAGATTTTACAAAAAATAAAATTATAAACCAATACCCTTCATGAATATAGGCATAAAATTCCTTAACAAAATATTAACAAGTATCACTCAGCAATATATAAAAAGAATTTTACACCGAGACTAAGACTAAGGGGTTCATTCAGAATACAAAGATGGTACAAATATTTGAAAACCCTTCAATATAATCCACTATATTAACAGACTACAGGAAAAAAAATCATATGATCAAATCAACTGATAAGGAAAAAGCAATTGACTAAATTCAACATCCATTCATGATAAAGTTTCTCAGAAAATTAGGAACACAGAGCAACTTCTTAAATTTGATAAAGAACATGTATAAAAACCACATAGCTAATACTGTACTTAATGGTGAAACACTGAATACTTTTCCCCTAAAACTGGTAACAAGGCAAAGATATCTGCTCTCATCACTCTTAACATAGTTCTGGAAGTTCTAGTCAAGCGCATAAGGCAAAAAAAGAAATTGAAAGCATGTATATTAGAAAGGATGATATAAACTTTCCCTGTTTGCAGCAAATCTCAAGTAATCTACGAAAGTGTCCTAGAACTATTAAGTTCAGCAAGGTGGCAAAAGAAGGTAAACCTAAAGAAAATCAATTGTATTTCTACATAATGGCAATGAACATGAGGAGACCAAAAGTCAAAAATACAATCCACTTATAACTGCTCACAAAATGAAAACTCCAAAATGCTGGCAAAAGAAATCAAAGATGATCTAACTAAATCGAGAGATACACTGGTCACAGACTGGAAGACTCAATATAGTAAATATGTCAATTTTTTGCAAATTGATATGCAGGGTTAATGTAATTCCTATTAAAACCCCAACAAGATTTTAAATATAGACAATGTTATTCTGAAATTTATATCAAAAGTCAAAGGAACTCAAATAGCTCATACAATTTTGAAGAAGGAGTAAGAGGAATTGGTCTGTATGATCTGAAGCTATTTTATAGCTAAAGTAATCAAGAGAGTGTGGCCTTGGCAGCAGTATAAACACAGAGATCAATGACACAGAATAAAAAATCCCAGAAATAGATCCACATAAATATGCCCAAATAATTTATGAGAAAGGTGTAAAAGCAATTCAATGGAGAAAGGACAGCCTTTCAACCAATGGTCCTGAAGCAGTTGGACATCCATAGGTAAAAAAAAAAAAATAGACCCTAACCTAAGCCTCACACCTGATACAAAAATTAATTCAAAATAAACCATGAACTTAACTGTAAAATGTAAAACTATACAAAATTTTTAGTAAAAAACAGGTGAAAATCTAGGGTTAGGCATAGAGTCCTCAGAACTGACATCAAAAGTATGATCCATAAAATGAAATTTGATAAACTGGACTTCATTGAAATTAAAATTTTTTGCTCTATGAAAGACCCAGTGAAGAAGATGAAAAGACAAGGTACAAACTGGGAGAAAATATTTGTGAACTACATATTTGATAAAAGATTAGTATCTAGACTATATAAAATTCAAACTGGAACAAAAGAGAAACAGTCCCATTAAAAAATGGGCAAAGATAGACATTTCATCAAAGAGGATATGCAGATGGCAAATAAGCACATGAAAATATACTCAACATAATAGGATATTAGGGAAATGAGAATTAAAACCACAGTGAGTCATCAGTACATACATATAAAAATGGCTAGGACAAAAAATAGTGACAATACCAAATGTTGACAAGGATGTAGAGAAACTGGGTCACTCATACACTGCTGGTGGGAATATAAAATGGTAGCCTCACTCTGGAAAACAGTTTGGCAGCTTTGAGAAAACTAAACATACAATTATCAGACAACTGAGCAATTCCATTCTGGGTCTTTATTCCAGAGAAATAGACTTAAATTCACAAAAAACTTGTAAAAAATTCACAGCAACTTTATTCATTATAGTTAAAAACTAGAAACAATCCAGATGTCATTTAATAGGTGAATAGTTAAATGGTGGTACATCTATATCATGAAATACTACTCAGCAACAGAAAGGAATGAACTATTGATATACTCAACAATTTGTATTAACCTCCAGTGAATTATGCTGAGTGCAAAAAGCCAATCCCAAAGGTTATATGTACTGTATGATTCCATTTATATAACATTCTTGAAGTGAAAAAAAATTATGGAAATGAAAGACAGATTACTGGTTGCCAAGGGTTAAGGTGAGGTGGTGAGGGGATGGAGTAGTAGAAGTGTGGCTACAAAAGGACAGCACAGGGGCCCTTGAGGTGATGGAATTGTTCTCTGTCTTGATCAGTCAATGTCAAATCCTGACTGCAATTCTGTACTATAGTTTCACCAGACTTTACCATTAGAGGAAATTGGTAAAGGTTTTTCTAATACTTCTTACAAATGCATGTGCTTCTATAATAATACCTCAAAATAAAAAAGTTTAATTAAAAAAAAGAAACCCATAAATCATACTATTTATTGAGCACATGCAGTATGACCAGGCCCTATGTAAAGTGCTAACATGAACATTTATTATTTAATCTTCATAAACTCTATAAAGATTGTGTTTATTTTTCCTAAATCATTTTCTGGGATACTGATTCTTTGTGACATTAATAGCCTTCCTTGAGAAGTGTTCTATAAAAAGGGCTCCTTAGCCAAGTAGTTTGGGAAACAAAAACAGATTTTATAACTGTAGGAGTTTTCAAAACCTTTAACGTACTAATGTACATTATAAATATTAAAAAGGAGACCATCTCACATAGCTTTCCTCAAATTTAATTTTGAAACTCTTTTATTCTACATGATGCATAGTAACAACTTAAAGATTTAGTATTCTTTGCAATGCACCATAATATACTGTATATTACTATATAGTATATTATACAGTATACTACATTTTCTGTAATATAATAAGTGTAGGGTAGTAGTTTTCTGTCAATATCTCTGCTGGAGTGGGCTTTATCTGTAATTTCAATTTAGGCTATAGATTTACTGCCTGAATGAACTCTAGTCATAGCTCATGAACCAAACTACTTACCATGTAACAATATAAATAGATCGAAGTACTAATGTGAAGACCAACATTCCATACATGACCTGAATAAGAAAGGAAAAGTGAAGTCAGTAAAATCATTATTCTTTGGGAAATGAAGTATATTTTGCCTACAAAAATAGCCCTCCCAATTAAATGTAAATATTTCTTATCTTTCATTAGATTTTAAAGAACAGAATTTTTAAATGTATAATTATGTGATAGTCATGCTAACATTTGATAAATCAGGAGCCTGCTTGTGAATAACAAATATTAGAAGTTCTATGTCAATTTTGATTTTGAATGGTTTCATGAAATTTTAAGTATCTGCCGACACCTGAACAAGTGCTCTAATTTTGTCTCACACTCTTGAGATCTTCCCTTTAGTTTCACTTTCAGCAAATGAATCTCCGCGCCCCCCCACCTTTTTTTTTTTTTTAGGAGAGCAAGTGACAGGCTTTTATTTAGAGATAAAGCTAGAGGACAGAGCTCCTGGCTCAGGCCAGGAGGGAACAAGAGAGCCCGATTCTTTCCTATTTTATAACAGTATAAACCTAAACTCTTTTAAACTTGCCTCTTGAATATTTCTGCATTCATATGCACTCTATCCTTGCATTCTTTCTCCCATTCCTAGTTTCCAATTCTTCATGATTGAGGTCTTTTAGAGAAGAATGATTTTATTCGGGTGGCAATATGTCCAGCTATAAAAGCTTGATTTCCTAGGCTCTCTTGTAGCTAGAGTGGGCCATGTAACCTTCACAACTTTTTTATACATATATTAGTCATTTTTTAAATAAAAAAGATAATACAACACATATTTTTCTGTCTCTTGCAATTTTTTTCGAACTTACTTTTTTTTGCTATTATTAATGTACAATTACATGAGCAATACTATGGTTACTAGACTCCCCCTATTATCAAGTCCCCACCACATATCCCATTACAGTCACTGTCCATCAGTGTAGTAAGATGCTATAGAATCACTACTTGTCTTCTCTGTGCTATACTGCCTTCCCCGTATGCCCCCCACCCTGCTACAATATGGGTGCTAATCATAATGCCCCCTTCTCCCCCTTATCCCTCCCTTTGCACCCATCTTCCCCAGTCCCTTTCTCTTTGGTAACTGTTAGTCCATTCTTGGGTTCTGTGTGTCTGCTGTTGTTTTGTTCCTTCAGTTTTTTCGTTGTTCTTATATGCCACAGATGAGTGAAATCATTTGAAACTTGTCTTTCTCTGCCTGGCTTATTTCACTAAGCATAATACCCTCTAGCTCCAACCATGTTGTTGCAAATGGTAGGATTTGTTTTCTTCTTATGGCTGAATAATATTCCATTGTGTATATGTACCACATCTTCTTTATCCATTCATCTACTGATGGACACTTAGGTTGCTTCCATTTCTTGGCTATTGTAAATAGTGCTGCAATAAACATAGGGGTGCATATGTCTTTTTCAAACTGGGCTGCTGCATTCTTAGGGTAAATTCCTAGGAGTGGAATTCCTGGGTCAAATGGTATTTCTATTTTGAGTTTTTTGAGGAACCTCCATACTGCTTTCCACAATGGTTGAACTAATTTGCATTCCCACCAGCAGTGTAGGAGGGTTCCCTTTTCTCCACATCCTCGCCAACATTTGTTGTTGTTTGTGTTTTGGATGTTGGCCATCCTCACTGGTGCGAGGTGATATCTCATTGTGGTTTTAATTTGCATTTCTCTGATGATTAGCGATGTGGAGCATCTTTTCATGTGCCTGTTGGCCATCTGAATTTCTTCTTTGGAGAAGTGTCTTTTTAGCTCCTCTGCCCATTTTTTAATAGGGTTATTTGTTTTTTGTTTGTTGAGGTGTGTGAGCTCTTTATATATTTTGGATGTCAACCCTTATCAGATATGTCATTTATGAATATATTCTCCCATACTGTAGGATGTCTTTTTGTTCTATTGATGGTGTCCTTTGCTGTACAGAACTTTTTAGTTTGATATAGTCCCACTTGTTCATTTTTGTTATTTTTGCTTCTGTTTCCTTTGCCTGGGGAGACATGTTCATGAAGAAGTTGCTCAAGTTTATGTCTAAGAGATTTTTGCCTATATTTTTTTCTAAGAGTTTTATGGTTTCATGACTTACATTCAGGTCTTTGATCCATTTTGAGTTTACTTTTGTGTACAGGGTTAGACAGTAATCCAGTTTCATTCTCTTACATGTAGCTGTCCATTTTTTGATGTACACTCTTATGAAGGTTTCACATGAAAAACAATGTGGTTACTACATTCACCCATATTATTGAGTGCCCCCCCATACCCCATTGCAGTCACTATCCATCAGTGTAGTAAGATGCCACGGAGTCACTAGTTGTCTTCTTTGTGCTACACTGTCTACCCCATGACTTCCCCCACACCATGTGTACTAATCATACCTCAATCCCCTTCTCCCTCCCTCCACATCCACCCTCCCCGACCCCTCCCCTTTGGTAACTGCTATGGACTCCCATTTGTAAAAGGAAGGAACTGAAGTAGGTGACTGTGGTTTCAAATTCCTATAATTACAGTCAAAACAGGGGTGCAGGAGGTGTTTTATTTTGGGAATTAGTATAAATTAGTCTCATATAAGGCTGAAAGGTTGGTGCATCCTATGTAATTTGATGATACTTTAAATACTAATAAGCTAAATGTAAATATTACTTTATAACTATAAAACAACTTCATAAGTCTCATAAACCAATGTGGTCTACTGGTAAAACATATTTTTTGGAAATATTAAGAACTAGTTTTAAATCCTAATTCTGCCCAAACCATACAGCCTTCTAATCCATCCTACAGAGAGTTGCGAGAATTATCTGAAATAGATTTTATAATGTCATGCCTCTGTTAATGGCAAATGTATAATATCCAAACTTTAGTAAGACATCCAGCGCTTCACAGTTTGGTTCCAGTCTTCCTTTCTCTTCTCATGTTCTATAGGATCTTGTATTTTAGCACAGGATTTCCCAAATAGTATCCCCCAGAAAACTACTGTGCTGCAAGATGTTATAGAGATACTCTATGAAAGGGCGTTCTATGTTAAGTAAATCCTGCCCAAATGTCATCTGTATGAAGCCTTCCTGAAATCCTTCTATAGTAATTACTTAATGTTTTTCTATTCCCAAAGTACTTCACTTATATTTGACTTAGGGCAGTTTTTAAAGTTGATAACTGAATTATAGCTTACTTAAAGCAAAGCATAGCTATACCTAAGTTTTACATATTCTAGTCCTCACACTCTTTCTAATAAGTTCTTCACATTCACCCATACTATCAAGTAGCATTTTTCATTTGTCTTAAAAATGGATCATTCTGATTATAAATCAGATTCCAAAGTAATGTGTTACAGGGGCTTCATCATGTCATGGAAGGAATATGATCTTTGGAATAAAAAAGACCTGAATTAAATTTCCAGGTCTGCCCGTATCCTGGTGAGAAACATTGGACAAATTACTTAATGTGCCTGACTCTCAGTTATCTATCTATAACATGAAGATGATAATTTCTATATAGATTTGTTGATATTTTAGTAAAATAGGTAAATTAATCTATATAAACTATATGAAAAATATACAATACTTAGCATATAGTAAATACTCAAATATGTCAGCTTCTTTTGCAAGTGTGCTTACATAGTTTCCTTACATCCCTAATCTGTAAATAAAATACAACAAATTAAACAATAAAATTTAGATAAATCTGCTTAAGTTCCAGTTTTTCAATTTTTTCACATAGTGTGTTCTTTCTTACAAACCTTGAGAGTCAAATTAGAAGGGAGAGTAATAAAATATTGATATGTCATGTCTAGAAACAATCGTTAGGAGACATCTACTTTGGCAGGAAGATCTTGACAATCATACTCTTGGTGACATTACATGAGATCTCATCTGAGGTATTCACTGATTTGTCGATTAGCTGCTTAAAGAGGGTTCACTAATTTCTTAAATGTTCTTTTAATCTATTCTCATCTATGCTTTTCTTTCATTATCTTGCTTAAGATACATTTGTGTTTCTACTGAATATAGCAGCTATGTGATTTGAGTATTGTCCTTTGCAAGGCCATCAAATTAAATAAATAGCTTTTGGCTCTTTTCTGGAGACGTCTGATCACCTTGGATTTAATAAAGTAGAACTGTTACCAGTATTTTCTCCCACAGAGAAGCAATCATCTGGAGTCATGACTTTTAAAGTGTTTATATTAACTCTTCCCTACTAGTTGCATATCACCATTTATTTCTCTAGGCCCAACTCAAGATCTCCTTGTAGAAGTTTTCCTTGATTATTATAAGCAGAAATTTATGCCTGTCATCTTACATTTTAATATGTACTTTCAGTATCACACTGTACTATGCTTATTGTTTTGTTTTGCATTATCTTAATTATTTTTATTTATATCATTCTTGTGAAATAATACCTTTCCTTGTTTTGAACTTTTTAAAGATGAGGAAATTGAAGAATAGGCACAACAAGACATGAGTTCACGGATAACAAAATGGTCAGAAATCAAGATTTCAAACTTTCAAACCAGAGCTCCTTTAGACAACATTGTTCCTTCCTCCTTTTCTATTATTTTCAAGACTTTGAAAGTTATTGTAAATCTTGTCACAAATTCCAAAACAATTTTTCCACTTAGAAATTACAAAACAATTTTTCTAAGTTCTGCACATAAGAATATCAACAGTTATATGAAAGAAAGCACTACTCCAAACCTTGACAAATAGAAAATTCTCAGAAAAAGCAGTTCTCTTTTCTTTTCTTACAAGTGATACCCAGAAAATATTTGGGGATATTTTTTAAGTTTTTTTAAAGCCATAAGTAAAAATGGAAAGTACCAATTCTAATTACTTAATAGATCAACACAGGATATTCTAGATAAGACATCTGAGGCAAAGGCCTCTTCAAATAAAGCTTTACAAAGTAGCAAGAAATACCAGTAGTGGGCCATTTCCCCCAATTTGTTTTTCAATACCAGAGAAAATAATAATTTAACTATATCTTGAGTCATCTAAGACAAGATTGTACCCTTGTCTACATTAGCACTGCTTTTACATATTTATTACAAGATGTATATATATATATATTTTTTACAAGTCTATCTTCTTGACCAGACAGTGAGCTCCTTGAGACCAGCAGCCATATCTTATTTGTCCTGGTATGTTAATATTAGTATTTACTGAAGGTGTGCCAAAGGTTTCATATATATTATCTCATTTAGCCCTCAGACAGCCTTAGATTATTATACCAATTTTATTTAGAGATGTGGTATAATAAACTCCTTAAGAGCAGGGACCTCATTATTTCATTCACTAGTATATCTCCTGGGCCTAGTATAGCACTGGGCAACCTAAAGGCACTTAAACAGTGTTTGTTGAATAATGGGGAAACCAAAGCTCAAAGAAGTTAAATAACTTGTCCAGGATATTTGGCTAGTGAGAAACTACATTTGAATCCAGATCTCTGACTTTAGATCTTACAATTCTTTGCCTCTTCCAACTTCCAGCTTAAAAGTTGGTAGTGAGAAGATACACAGTGGACATCTTTTGAATGAATGAATGTCTTCTACTTTTCAGACTGTTTATCCTAGCATTCCCTACTTCACTTCTCTGTCCTGATTTTTAATCTCAGGCCGAGGATGTAAGCCCTAGCTATATAAACTTTTCCTGAATCCCTTCCTATCAGCAAACATTACTACTATATACAAAAGAAAATATTTACCACTGGAAAAACATGTGGAAATTGCAGTATGGGAAGTTACATGAATAATTTGTTACTTTTGTTATACAAAGACAGTGCCAAAAGACCTAAAACACAAAATGGAAAATTGATTGCCATTAACTTATAAAAATTAGCCCCAAATTTCCAAATTTTGTGTTTTTTGGTTATGATTGTTCTTTCTTATAAAGGCAAACAAGAAATTTATAAAAACTATTCTTCATATAACCTTACTTCATTTTTTTACCTGGTCAATAAATCTTTCTAAATAAAGAGGTAATTATATAATGATGTCATTTCAAGCTATAATAAACAGGAAAGTAAGAATTTCTCTCCTATAACATCATTTAATACATCTATTTTCAGGTGGCCTGAAGAAAAACAAGGCACAATAACACGGTTTTGGAATTTATTTCAAGAAACAGATTTCAGTTAGATAACTGCCCAACTTAAGTTTAAAAAGTTACAGACACATTACTTTTTTTAGATTAAGATATCACTGATATACAATCTTATGAAGGTTTCACATGAGCAACATTGTGGTTTCAACATTCACCCATATTATCAAGTCCCCCCCACTGCAATCACTGTCCATCAGCATTGTAAGATGCTATAGAGTCATTACTTGTCTTCTCTGTGCTGTACTGCCTTCCCCGTGACCCCCCTATATTGTGAGTGGTAATTATAATATCCCTTAATCCCCTTCTCCCTCCCTCCCCACCCACCCTCCGTAACCCCTTCCCTTTGGTAACCACTAGTCCCTTCTTGAAGTCTGTGAGTCTGCTGCTGTTTAGGAACATTAACTTTTTTATAAGAACAAAATATTCTAAAACAAGGCCTCTGATACTCCTGAAATATGCAGGTATGGATGCATGCATGTTTGTATGTATGAATGTTGGCTAGTTAAAAGAAGAGTGACAGGAGCAAACAAATCTAGGTTACAATCCTGGCTCTGCCCACTAGTAACTGTGTAACCCTAGGGCAAATTACTTAATATCTCTGAGCTCATTTCCCTTAAAATGTGGACAATGATCCCTAATTTGTAACACTGCGGGTAAGATTAGATTCTGTGTAGTGATGACCATTGTTCCCAGCACACGGTAGCATTCAATAAACAATAGCTCTCTTTATTGAGGATCTGCTATTTTATTTCACTTTGATTTTATTATGGAATGCACTTAAATCTTATTTCCTACAGCAAAGCTTTCTGTGCTTTTCTCAATGTAAATAACCTCCCACCTTGAAAACGCATTAAAACAGTTATTAGGGGTAAAATATAAAAAGAATTTTCAGTCTATCTTTTCTAGAAAATAATGCCATAAAAAAAACTTTATAAAAGTGCAGAATGCTGCCTGGTTTTTCTCTGCTTGTAAGAGCAGTGCTGCACCAGCATCACTAACTACCGACAGCTAGCTAGCTGGGCCTCGACATCAGTGCCTGGGTATCCTATTGCCTAAAACTGGCTCCATGGGCACTTGGGTTTGCAACCTCTATTTTCAACAACTTTCTTAGGACACCAACCATTTCATTTTCAGGAATTGTTACCTGTGTATAATTAACTAGAAAAGGAAACACAATACAGGCAAGTATTGTCAAACAATCAAATGTGTAATGATTTTCAAAAATTACCTGATGGAATATAGGCTCCTTTACTTTAAGGTAAACCTACAAAATATTAAGAGAAACACATGTGAATTAAGTGTATATAGGAACGGGAAGAAAACCCATCCCAAGCTCTGCAAATCTCAAACCTCTCCTGCTTTCCTAGTTCCTGCTATTTAGATCTGATGCCAGGCATGTAAAACAATCCCAGTGAGTGGCATGCTACATATGGACTAGTACCTACAGGGCAGTCTCCCCCAGTGCTAGCTTTACCATGATAAACTAAATATTTTGAAGTCGTTGTGAATTACTCTGTCCTCTTGGCTTCTGTATCAGCATCAAGGAGGGGCAAAGATGCATGGATACCCATGAGGGCTGAAGACGTTGTGCTGACAATGCCTGTAGCAGTAGGAAGAACACTGGACTTAAGAGACAGGAGTTAAATTTCATATTCCACTTACTTGCTACATGCCTTGAGCAAGTCACTTAACCAAAAGGTCCATTTTTCCTTTCCTGGATAATGGGAATAATAGCACTGAGGAATAATAAGCTAAGATACATGAAAGTATCTAGCGTATAATACAAGCTCAATAAGAGAAAACATTTAAAACAAATTTCTTGTGCTTTCTTCTTCCAAAAACCTTTATTAACTCACTCACCTAGATGCATTCCCAGTTACACAAACTCTGGTTTTAGGCTTCAATGTCATGTGGGTGATTAAATTCAATGCCTATTCAGATTTAACATGTATTCATAGTCATAGTCCTATGGGAGTATGCCTTTAAAATGACATGGTAGAGAGGAATCAAAATTCAAATCATAACCCTGAAATGTCTCCCATCACTTACAAGACAAAAATCCAAATTTAAAAGCCCCCCATCATCTTGCTCCCAACCTTCTGTTTGGCCTCACTGCTATCCTCTTGTCTCTTTCATCCTGGACTCCAGAAAATAGAGTGCTTTTCCAAATGTGTTAAGCTTCATGCTTCTGTACCTTTAAACACACTGCTCTTTACTTTGTTCAGAAATCCTCCTCTTCTGGCAAACACTCATCTTCCAAGATTCAGCTCCAACTATACCTCTTGAAGCTTTTTCTAATCCCTTATCTATTCAGCAGAAGCAATCATTCACCCTTCTTTGAAATGTCACTATCCATGTGTAAACTTCACAACATTTATTAGTTTCTCTCCCCTACAAGCCAATGATCTCTCTGACAGCAAGGACTGTGCTTAGATAGCTCCATATCTTCATTTAGTGTAGTGCTCATCTCACAAACTTTTATATAATTTTACAATTTGGCTACAAAATTTCTTATTTTGGAGGAATTTCCCATACTACAGAAGGAACACATTATTTCCTTTAAGCAACCAAAGAGCTTTAGTAGTAAGATGTGTATGAGACATTATATATCAGTAACTCTAAAACTCAGTATAAGGAAGAATGCTTTTAATCTCTAAAATTTGTTATTTCAAAATACAAATTTCTCTTTATATAGTTTCAGATTCCTACTGTTACAAATAAAAGAAATGCAAAAGAACTATGCATCTTATAGACTTTTTTTTAAGTCAAAAGAATTACGGAGTCCTTACTATGTGCCAGGTAATTTATTTTCACAACTGATATGAAATACATGCTATTATTATAGTCATTTTACAGCTGAAGAAAACTAAAGCAGAGAGAGGTTAAGTAACTTGCCCAAGGTCCCAGTGAATAACAGTGTTGGTTCAAACCCAGACCTGACTGGCTCCCAGCCTGTACCAACCACATCAGTTCTTGACTTAAAAAGAAGGGCTCTCATCTTGGCTCTGCCACCATTTCTCTGTATAAACTTGGTCAGCCAAACAAGTCACTAAAACTCTGGTCTTTATTCTCTTATACAGTAACAAGATTTTCTTTCACCTCTGAAATTTTAGGATTCTCTCATCATTTTTGAGTTTATGCACAGGATTCTTCAGGGCAATACAGAAGCATAAGAATAATTGTATCTGCTCTTTCAACCTCCTATTCACCTTCTCAACTCACTGAACTCTAGCTTCTGCCTCCATCAATCTGCTGCTGACAGTATCTTTATTAAGGTTACTTGGTCTTTTAATTAAATTTTTATGGGTTAAACATCAATCTTCATTTTATTTTAATACTGTTACTCCTTCTAGAAATCTCTTTGTACTCTGTGACATCAGCCTCTCTTAGTTTTCCTACACCTCTGATTACTTGTTCTCAGTCTCCTCTGCTGGCTCTATTTCTTCCACCTGACCCTCAAACATCAGTGTTCCAATATACAGCATGATGACTATAGTTAATAATACTGGAAATTTGCTAAGAGATTAGATATCAGGTGCCCTCATCACAAAGGAAGTGGTAACTGTGAGAAGATGCATTCATTAGCTTGACTTAGTAATCATTTCACTGTGTATATGTATCAAATCATGTTGTACACTTAAAATGTCAATAATTTTTATTTTTAAAATGTTCTTATTGAAATCCACAGGTATTATGAAATGAGGTGTCCTAATTTTATCATGAAGAGAGTTTACATATTGACAGGCTTTGAATGTGAGACAAATTAACTACAACTTTAGGGTACAGTACCATAAGTATCTACTCCTTCGTTTATCTCTGTTTAAAAAAAAAAGTCAGTATTCCTCAGCGTTGCACCTTGGTCACCTTAACAGCTTATGCTATCTCTGTGCCAGTTCATCTGCTCCCACATTTCTAGTCCTACCTATATCCTGACAATTCCTCAAAATCTCAGGTATCATTAATATCATACACCTAAATCTCAACACATTCCAAATTGAACTTACCTATCCTTATTCCATGACACAAACCTAGTCATTATCTTTCTTGCAATATCTGCTCTTCCTCCAAGTTTCCTATCTTGGTTAAGGATCTACTATGTATCCTGTGAGCCAGGATATAAACTAAAGAATCATTCTAGACAGGCCTTTTTTTTTTCCATTCCTACACACTCTACTAAACAGGTCACAAGTCCTCTGGATTGTTATTTATGACAGCTTCTTTTCATTCCAACAGCAATTTTACTTCAGTCTAAGTTTCATATCTAGCCTAACCAAATGCAAAACTCCCCAGGTCTAGACTCAAACTCCTCTAATCCATCCTCTGTAACCAAACTAATCTTTCTAAAACACATACCTCATATGTTTTTCTTCTACTTTAAACCAGTTAACGGCTCCATACTACCTTGAGGATAAAAATCCAAACTTAAATATGGTGTACAAGAGTCTTTATAATCTGACATTTGTCTAATTCACTAAATTTATTCACTCCTCACCATTTAACATGTGCTCCAACCATAATAAATCTCTCCCAATTCTACTGGTAGTGATGATTTAATGAGAAAAATAAATGTAAAGTTTACTCAGTACAGTATCTGGCACACAGTAAGCACTTAAAATGATAGTTAATTGTTGTTCCAAGGTTCTATGCCTATGAACAATGTAATTGTCTATTTAAAAATGCCTCACTACACTCTAGCCCAGGGGGCTGGTGAACTTCTAGCCATCAGTTAAAACCCAGCTCCAGTGCCTTCTTTCTGGAGCTTTTCTTGACCTACTCAAGCAACCTTCACTGATCCTCCATCTTATCATCGTATAACTAGTTTTTCCCTCTATTACCATAATTATCATCTTTTGATACAATTCTTCCTTTACATGTTTGACTTCCTCACCAGAATGTACTCCTCAAGTACAGTAACTGCTTCTTTGTCATCTTTGTATTTTCTACTGCTTGATATGGCAGGTTTGCAATAAAAATGTGTTGAAATTAGTATCTCTTAACACAAAATGCAATTCACACAAAGGAAAAAAGTACTACAGTACAATTAGAAGTGACTAGCTATCTCAACTTATTAGGAAAAGATTTACCATTAAAATAGTTAAACGAGGCCCAACAGAGCACAACCAATCCTTTAAAAAAAAAAATCAAATAAGAGGTAATATGTCCATCCATGAGAAAAAGTGCTTTTTTTTCCCATTGCTACTAAATATCTGACTTTGGCTGCCCCCCCACCCCCACTTCAAAAACAAACAAAAACAAAAACTCTGGATTTTTTAAAAAGTTGTTTCAACTTTTTGAGAAATAACACCTAAACAGGAAACAAAGGAGCAATCAATATCTGTGAGTTTTGTGTGGAGATATTTCAATTTGAACAGCATGAATGAAGAAAACACTGGAAGCCAAATGTGTTAAACTCCATAAATGGCTAGTTCACATGCTTAATCTGTTAGAAAAAAAATATGACTTACTGTGGTTACTATTAAACTGAATAGAACCAAGGTAAAAAGCAGATGGTAGTTTACTGAGTTCTTGGTCTTGAAACATTCAAACCTTAAAAAAAAAAGGGAGAGAGAGGGGGAGAGAAAAACTTGTTTTAGAATATGTAACTAGGAAAACAAATAGAATGCTGTTCACCACTTACATACATGCCTCTGGGTCTAATGATAGACACCATTTCCTCCCACCTATACTCTCATCTTAGAGAACCCACATTGTCTATAGCCTCTAAAAGGCTGGGAGATCAAGAAAATGCAGGCATCTGACTTAAAAGTGAGATCATGAGAGGCTCTCTCCTGAAAATGTGAAGTTGGAGAACGAAAGACTGAATAGATTAAGTGTGGAAAGTCAAATTATAAAGCCATATGGATTCAAGGTCTGACACTGATACGTGGGCAGCTAAATGGAATGAACAAGTAGATGACTGAACAGAGAAGTGATCTGCAGGGAAAGAAAAAGAAAGCAGATACAAAGACTTGAAACTATGTGGTTAGGAAGGAATACAAACAAGAGGGAGGGAGAGAGAAGCTGCCCTTCCAGTTCTAGGGAGGCAGGACTTTCTGCTACTCGGATCCACAAGATTTCCTTATGAGAAATAAATCTCTCTTAACTCAAGTTGGCTTGAGTAGGTTTTTACATTTTGCAGCTAATGATCCCTGACTAAGGCACACTATCAGAGAAAATACCGCCCTATTATAATTGTCTTTTTACTTACTGGTCTCCCTAACCAGAGTGTAAATTCCACGAGTGCAGGGATAGAATCTTTTTTTTTGTCCATATGTTTAGTCACTACCACAGTATCTTGACACACAGGAAATATTCAGTAAATAAGGAAATATGAACAAATGTTTGACCATTAGTTAAGGATCAAACTTTGGAGCCTATGTTTTAGTACAAGCACAGACAGTTCTTCAGCTTACTAATTAACTGGTTGTGGGAATTTGACCCAACTTGATTTCCTTTATCTGTAAAGAAAGGTAATTGGCCCAGATGACTCCTAAGATCTTTTACCTTTAAATTCTATGACTTGATAACTTATTTAAAAAAGGTCACCGGAAAGTATTTTTCTAATTCAGGAGCAGCAAACTACAACCCAAGGGCCAATTTCTCAGCTTAAGCCAGTTTTTGTAAATAAAATTTTACTGAAATACAGCCACACCAATTTATGTATTATTTACAGTTGCTTCCATGCTACAACAGCAGACTTGAAGAGCTGCAACAGAGACAATAAGTCCAGAAAGCCTAAAATAATTACTGACTGGCCCTTTATAAAGTTTTGGATGAGCTCTTAGGTAACATATTTCTTCAAACTATTCTGATTTTTACATATCTTTAGAAGAAGATATTCTTGAACTAGCATTGATGATCATATTGCAAAGAATCAGAAAACTATCATAGAGGGGTTCAGAGAAGTCTTAAGTATCAGCACTAGGAAACAGAAGGTATATTTAGAAGGTACAGCTATTAAACTTGTAGTTCAATTTCCAACTCTGATACTTACTAAATACATGACCTTAGACAAGTCACCTAAGCATAAGCTTTGCTTCTATCCTTACACAAGTTACTAAATTTCTCTGTGCTTCACTTCATCATCTGTATGATGGGAATAACATCCATTTATCTTGCACAAATGGAGAATTAGAGATGACCTGGTATGCTGCTTAGCACAATTACAAGTACAAAGTAAATAAATATATTTTTATAGTATACTATATAAAATTTTTATCTAAGTTTATATAGATATTCATAACTCAAGAAAAGGCAGATTATACAATTTAGGTCAAATATAAGTAAGAGTTTATTTAAATTGGCTATAGGGTTTCAAGACTATAAAAGTTAACCAACATTACTGTAATTTCCCAGAGATTATACTCTACACTGAGATCACAAAAGTTATAATCTGCTACACAATTACAATCTTCCAGTAACATAACAAAGTTAGTTATGTTAATTCACTATAAGGCAAATATGAATTTTAAAATATATCAAACAACTGAATTAAAAAATTTTTTTCTTTTATTATTTATTTTTTAGGGTTGTGATATAGGTTCTTTTCTTTTCCTTTTTTTTAATTGAAGTATCGATATACAACCCATACTATTAAATCCTCGCCCCCACTAGTGCAGTTACTATCTGTAAGCATAAGAAGATATTAAAGAATCATTGGCTATATTCTCCATGCTGTACTATCCCCATGACCAACCTACACTATGAGAATTTTTGTGCCCCTTTATCCCCCTCACCCTTTCCACCTACCACCCCAACCCCTCCCCCATGGTAACCACACCAGTCCCTTCTCAGTGTCTATGTGTCTACTGCTTTTTGTTCATTTTGTTTTGCTTTGTCAAAAAAACTGAATTTGAAACATAACTACTTACATGCAGTATACAAATATACAACAGCTGTAAATCATTGGGAGTTCATCCAACAGCTGTAACAGAGATAATAGGACTTAGCTTCAAATATTGCACAAATCAGCATAAAACAGAATGATTAAGATGATCACCTGTAATACCTTTTACTAATTCTTTTATTATTCATCATCATCTAATTTACTCTGAGTGTGTATATTTATTGTTTTTGAACAACCAAGCTTATCCATTCATTCATCTGTCTTAATGTACACACCTAAGTAGGATGCCTGACTCACTAGGCAGCTCAGGTCATTTGGTATCACAAACTATGACATAATACCTCCAAGAAAGAATGATGTCGCTATCTACAGGTCTGTGGGTGTTATCAGTATTCTTTTGCATTTCCCCCTTCCTATAGCACCTAGGATGGATAAATTACACATTAAAATATATAAGAAGAGATATTAATGACTGGAAAGTCATTTAATCTAAGTAACATGTGTCCCTCAAGGAATTCACAGTCTAGTGAGGTAGAGGGAATAAAAAACATGCAATTAAATATAGAGAAAGATTCCAATAAAAGAAGCATATGGAAGCCAGAGAAGGTGGTGGCAGGAAATGAAATAGGATGGTAAGAAAGGCATTCTAGGATGAAGGAAGAGAGTTTATGCAAGTGATATATTCTGGTAATACTGGAATACGAAAACAGCATATGTACAAGGTCCTATGGTGTTTTACTTTCATTATCTCATTTAATTTTCACAATAATTTTAAGGTAGGTACTAGTATCTCCATTCCAAGATGAGAACATTGAAGTTTAGATAATTTAAGTACCTTGTTTAAGATCACAGAGCTAATAAGTAACAAAGCCAGATTCTGAATGGACTCTGGAGCATACCTCTATATTGTTTCTTCCATAACCTTTCATTTGAATCATCTTTAAATGTTCAAAAAAAAAAAAAACCAAAAACCAAAAAATTATCACAGTACGATGATATAGTACAGGTACATCTACCACAAGTTTTATGATATACAGAAGATTCCTCGACCTAAAGTTGTGAACCAGGATCTAAAATTAAATTTATTTTGCATTTTTATCTTTATTTTAGTTTTCATGTGTTAGCAAAATATTTCTGTAACTATTTGGCCTTTCCACAATATACTGAGGCACTTAAGTGGCCCATTTTGGGCAATCTTCTAGGTAAAGGGAATAATGGGGAGTGACTATTAATTAGTACGCATTCTCTTTGGGATGATGAAAATGTTTTGGAATTAGATAGTGGTGATGGTTCTATAATTCTGTGAGTATACTTAAAATAATTAACTTGTATACTTTAAGAGGGTGCATTTTATAGTATGTGAATTATAAGATATGCACCTACATATCCACAATACTACCAGCAACATCAGGAAGTTAACATTGATTTGTTACTACCATGTAATCCTCAGGCCCCATTCAAGTTTTTCTAAGTGTCCCAACAATATCCTAAATATAAATATAAGCACACTCCCCCCTCCCTGCCCCCACACAAAAGGATTCAGTCCAGAATCATATGTATTTGGTAGTCATGTCATTTTAGTCTCCTTGAATCTTGAACAGTTCCCCAGTCCTTTAATTTTATGACAATGGATACTTTTGAAGATTACATGCTAGATTTGGATGTTAAGGTGTGTGCTCTTTGGTGTTGGGGTTCCCTGCTCCCAGGTCCTCTCATGGACAGAGCTAGAAATGGATATATATATGTATGTGCAGAAATATATATGCTATACCACTTATAAACTGAGTAATTTTGGTCAAACAAATTAGCCTCTTTCAGTTCTAGTACTGAAATCTGTAAAAAAAAAAAGTGGTAACAATCTAAGATACTGTATACAAAAGCCTTAATGATCCCTAGAGATGGATAAATTTCAATTATTTTTCAGTATGATAAAATTCGAAACCTTATTTTGGGGGTTATGCTGTTGCTCGTTGGTATCACCATTCTGATTGTTGGTATTCCTGCCATACAATTAAGTATTTTGAGTATCACTCCTGACATTCCTCACCATTTCTTCACATCTTATATTCTATCTTTATCACTGTTGTCAGATATACCACACATAAAGGCTCCCCACTTCTGCTTATGTCATAGTGCAAGTATGGTATGTCATTTCATTCTGTCACTACCTAAAAAGTTCCAACTAACTCTTTCAGATTCTGTTTAAATATCTTTAACTTTAATAGATTCTTCCAAACTCAACGATATTGCCACAGATTATTTGTACTTCTCTAAAAATACTTTTCATATTGTATCATTGTTTACAGATCTGTTTTCCCAGCCAGAAAGTATGAGAAGTGTGTTCTATGCTCAATTAGGTCAAGACCAGTGTCTTATTCATTTGCATACTTTACAAGTCAAGCATGGTGTGCACATCACACATGATGCCATATTATAAATATGTGTAGACTATTACAACCAATCCTAAGAATTCTTACACATTTAATATAGCTGTAATTAATAATTCATAGATTGTTATATACACAGATTCTTCCAGAATATCACTGTCCAATACAGTAGCCATTAGCCTTATGTGTGGCTACTGTATTGAGCACTTGAAATAAACTTAATCTAAATTGAGATATACTGCAAGTATGAAATATACACCCAATTTATTTAAGGACATGAAAAATTTCATTAATAAATTTTTATACTGATTACATGTTGAAATAATACTTTGGATATACTGGGATAAATATATTATTAAAATTAACTGCACCTATTTATTTCTAATGTGGCTACTAGAAAATTTTGAATTACATGTGTAGCTCACATTGTATCTGTGCTGAACAGTGTTATTCTAGAAGCTTCCTGGTTAGTTTCTGGGGAACAAAGAGGTCAAAAGATTGAGGACTAGATACATGGCTTCCTTAGAGCAAGGACAATAAATAACAATTTTTGCATAGCTGTAAAACCTTGCAAGCTATAGGGACCAGAACATTCAAATGGATGCATAAGAGAAACATGAGGGAATGTAGGCATCTAAGAATATATTATTTTGGTGAACTGATTATGTCTTTGAAAGATGTCTCGATGGGACTCTGTTCTACAATCCTACTCTAAAATTACACTCAGAAAGCTATAGTGTTCTCAGAGACAGACTTCCGGGAAGATGGTGGTGTGAGCAGGGCGGTGGAAATCTCTTCCCCAAACCATATGTATTTATGAAAATAAAACACGTACAACTATTCCTAAAAAAGAGACCAGAAGATACAGGACAGCACATAGCCTGCAGCCAAACCTGAGAGGACTCGGCACCCCGCGAGGCAGGTAAGATACAGAGCCGCTACCCGGGGGGACGCGAGCACTCCCCAACCTCAGCGCACTGGCAGGAAGAGAGGATTCAGAGCCGGGAGGGAGTGGAAGTACAGGCCCGTGAAATAACCAGCCCCGGTGATCTGCGCCGAGAGTGCTGACACACATGGCGCAGTGTAGTGGAGATTGAAGAGACAGAGGGGCAGGATATGAGCGGGGAACGCAACCAGGTCCTTGCAGCTGGCTCCCAGGAAGAAAAAAAAACAAAAGCGCACGCTTTTTTCAGCAGTCTTAAAGAGACGGGAGCCCAGCGGAGGAGCCGGATGGCCCCAGTACACTCAGCCCAGCAGGCTGGGAGCCCTGGGGAGTTTCGAACCCCTTAGCTGGTGACTGGGAAAGGGTGGCCGCACTTAGACTTCCCACAGAGATCAACAGCCTCCCATTCATTGCCACCCAGGCCAGACCTATAAAGGGCCCTGCGGAGCGGCGCGGCTGCGGAATAGTAGAGCAACAGCACCACCTACAGCATCCCCACAGAATCTACTCCCAGTGGGCGGTTTTTTGTTTGTTTGTTTTTCTTTTTTTTGTTTGTTTTTTCTTCTCTTTCTTTTTTCTTTTCTTTTCTCTCATTCTTTTTTTCTTTTCTTTTTAAAGTCTTAAAGAGCTCAGCTGACATACGTGGCACCTACCAGCGACCATTTCTATAGCCATGAAAAGACAGAGGAATATGGTCCAGACTAAGATCAACCAGACAACCCCAGAGAGGGAGTCTGAAGGGATGGAAATGCACAGTCTTTCTGAAAAAGAATTCAGAAAAAACTCATAACCACACTAATGGATCTACAGAGAAATGTGAAAGAGCTGAGGGATAAAGTGAGGGAAGTGAGGAAAGATAATGCAGAAATCAGACAAGCGATCGACGGGCTTAACAGCAGACTGGATGAGATGCAAGAGACTGTTAATGGAATAGAAATCAGAGAACAGGAATACAGAGAAGCTGAGGCAGAGAGAGATAAAAGGATCTCTAGGAATGAAAGAATATTGAGAGAACTGTGCGACCAATCCAAACGGAACAATATTCACATTATAGGAGTTCCAGAGGAAGAAGAGAAAGAAAAAGGGATAGAAAGTGCCTTTGAAGAAATAATTGCTGAAAACTTCCCCATGCTGGGGAAGAAAATAATCTCGCAGTCCACCGAAGCCCACAGATCTCCCAACACAAGGGACCCAAGGAAGACAACACCAAGACACATAATAATTAAAATGGCAAAGATCAAAGATAAGGACAGAGTATTAAAGGCAGCTAGAGAGAGAAAAAAGATCACCTACAAAAGAAAACCCATCACACTATCATCAGACTCAACAGAAACTTTACACACCAGAAGAGAATGGCATGATATATTTAACGTAATGAAACAGAAGGGCCTCGAACCAAGAAAACTGTATCCAGCACGATTATCACTTAAATATGACGGAGGGATTAAACAAATTCCAGATAAGCGAAAGTTGGGAGAGTTTGCCTCTCATAAACCACCACTGCGGAATATCTTAAACGGACTGCTCTAGAGGGAAGCACCACTAAGGCTAAAAAGATGTCACCAGAGAAAACAAAATCATAACAAAGAAAGCAGACCATCCAAATACTAACTAAAGGCAAAGAATAAAACATCTAGTATATAAAGAATGGAGGAGGAAGAATAAGAAGGGAGAGAAATAAAGAAACATCAGACGGTGTTTACAATAACTTAGCAAGAAAGTTAAGTTAGTTAGATAGTAAAGAAGCAACCCTTGAACATCTGGTAACCACGAATCTAAAGCCAGCAACGGCAATAAGTACATACCTATCGATAACCACCCTAAATGTAAATGGACTGAATGCACCAATCAACAGACACAGAGTAACAGAATGGATAAAAAAGAACGACCCATCTATATGCTGCTTACAAGAAACTCACCTCAAACCCAAAGATATACACAGACTAAAAGTGAAGGGATGAAAAAAGATATTTCATGCAAACAACAAGGAGAAAAAAGCAGGTGTTGCAGTATTTGTATCAGACAAAATAGACTTCAAAATGAAGAAAGTAACAAGAGATAATAAAGAAGGACATTACATAATGATAAAGGGGTCAGTCCAACAAGAAGATATAACCATTATAAATATATATGCACCCAACACAGGAGCACCCGCATATGTGAAACAAATACTAACAGAATTAAAGGAGGAAATAGACAGCAATGCATTCATTTTAGGTGACTTCAACACACCACTCACTCCAAAGGACAGATCAACCAGACAGAAAATAAGTAAAGACATAGAGGCATTGAACAACACACTAGAACAGATGGACCTAACAGACATCTACAGAACTCTACACCCAAAAGCAACAGGATACACATTCTTCTCAAGTGCACATGGAACATTTTCCAGAATAGACCACATACTAGGCCACAAAAAGAACCTCAGTAAAGTCAAAAATATTGAAATCCTAACCAACCAACTTCTCAGATCACAAAGGTATAAAATTAGAAATAAATTTTAGAAAGAAATCAAAAAGGCTCACAAATACATGAAGACTTAACAACACTCTCCTAATTAATCAATGGGTTAACAACCAAATCAAAACAGAAATCAAAGAATATATGGAGACTAATGACAACAACAACACAAAGCCACAACTTCTGTGGGACGCAGCAAAGGCAGTTCTAAGAGGAAAGTATATTGCAATCCAGGCCTATTTAAAGAAGGAAGAACATTCCCAAATGAATAGACTAAAGACACAATTACAGAAATTGGAAAAAGAAGAACAAATGAGGCCCAAAGTCACCAGAAGGAGGGACATAATAAAGATTAGAGAAGAAACAAATAAAATTGAGAAGAATAAAACAATAGAAAAAAAATCAATGAAACCAAGAGCTGGTTCTTGGAAAAAATAAACAAAATAGATAAACCCCTAGCCAGACTCATTAAGAGAAAAAGAGAATCTACACACATAAACAGAATCAGAAATGAGAAAGGAAAAATCATGACGGACCCCACAGAAATACAAAAAATTATAAGAGAATACTGTGAGAATCTATATGCTAACAAGCTGGAAAACCTTTAAGAAATGGACAACTTCTTCAAAAAATACAACCTTCCAAGACTGACCAAACAAGAAACAGAAAAACTAAACAGACCAATCACCAGCAACGAAATTCAATTGGTAATCAAAAAACTACCCAAGAACAAAACCCCCGGACCTGATGGATTCACCTCTGAATTCTACCAGACATATAGAGAAGAAATAACACCAATTCTCCTTAAAGTTTTCCAAAAAATAGAAGAGGAGGAAATACTTCCAAACTCATTCTATGAAGCCAGCATCACTCTAATACCAAAACTGGGCTAAGACCTCACCAAAAAAGAAAATTACAGACCAATATCCCTGATGAACGTAGATGCAAAAATACTCAACAAAATATTAGCAAACCGAATTCAAAAATACATCAAGAGGATCATACACCATGATCAAGTGGGATTCATCGCAGGGATACAAGAATGGTACAACATTCGAAAATCCATCAACATCATCCACCACATCAACAAAAAGAACAAAAACCACATGATCATCTCCATAGATGCAGAAAAAACATTTGACAAAATTCAGCATCTATTCATGATTAAAACTCTCAACAAAATGGGTATAGAGGGCAAGTACCTCAACATCATAAAGGCCATATATGACAAACCCACAGCTAACATCATACTTAACAGCAAGACGCTGAAAGCTTTTCATTTAAGATCGGGAACAAGACAGGGATGCCCACTCTCTCCACTGTTATTCAACATAATACTGGAGGTCTTAGCCATGGCCATCAGACAAAACAAAGACATACAAGGCATCCAGATTGGTAAAGAAGAAGTCAAATTGTCACTATTTGCAGACGACATGATATTGTACATAAAAAACCCTAAAGACTCCACTCCAAAATTACTAGAACTAATATCTGAATTCAGCAAAGTTGCAGGATACAAAATTAACACACAGAAATCTGTTGCTTTCCTATACACTAACAATGAGGTAACAGAAAGAGAAATTAGGAAAACAATTCCATTCACAATTGCATCAAAAAGAATAAAATACCTAGGAATAAACCTAATGAAGGAAGTGAAAGACACGTACTCTGAAAACTACAAGAAACTCCTAAGAGAAATTAAAGAGGACACTAACAAATGGAAATGCATCCCATGCTCTTGGCTAGGAAGAATCAATATTGTCAAAATGGCTATACTACCTAAAGCAATCTACAGATTCAATGCAATCCCTATCAAACTACCAACAGCTTTCTTCAATGAACTGGAACAAATAATTCTAAAATTCATATGAAACCACAAAAGCCCCGAATAGCCAAAGCAATCCTGAGAAGGAGGAATAAAACAGGGGGAATTACGCTCCCTGACTTCAAGCTCTACTACAAAGCCACAGTAATCAAGACAACTTGGTATTGGCACAAAAACAGACCCACAGACCAGTGGAACAGAATAGAAAATCCAAACATTAACCCAAACATATACAGTCAATTAATATTTGATAAAGAGCCTTGGATATACAATGGGGAGATGACAGCCTCTTCAGCAGCTGGTGTTGGAAAAACTGGACAGCTACATGTAAGAGAATGAAACTGGACTACTGTCTAGCCCCATACACAAAGGTAAACTCAAGGTGGATCAGAGACCTGAATGTAAGTTATGAAACCATAAAACTTAGAAAAAAACATAGGCAAAAATCTCTTGGACATAAACATGAGTGACTTCTTCATGAGCATATCTCCCCGGGCAAGGGAAACAAAAGCAAAAATGAACAAGTGGGACTATATCAAGCTGAAAAACTTCTGTACAGCAAAGGATACCATCAGTAGAACAAAAAGACATCCTACAGTATGGGAGAATATATTCATAAATGACATATCTGATAAAGGGTTGACATCCAAAATATATAAAGAACTCACGCACCTTAACAAACAAAAAGCAAATAATTCAATTAAGAAATGAGCAGATGACATGAATAGACACTTCTCTAAAGAAGAAATTCAGATGGCCAACAGGCACATGAAAGATGCTCCACATGGCTAATCATCAGAGAAATGCAGATTAAAACCACAATGAGATATCACCTCACACCAGTGAGGATGGCCAACATCCAAAACACAAACAACAACAAATGTTGGCGAGGATGTGGAGAAAAGGGAACCCTCCTACACTGCTAGTGGGACTGCAAATTAGTTCAACCATTGTGGAAAGCAGTATGGAGGTTCCTCAAAAAACTCAAAATAGAAATACCATTTGACCCAGGAATTCCACTCCTAGGAATTTACCCTAAGAATGCAGCAGCCCAATTTGAAAAGACAGATGCACCCCTATGTTTATTGCAGCACTATTTACAATAGCCAAGAAATGGAAGCAACCTAAGTGTCCATCAGTAGATGAATGGATAAAGAAGATGTGGTACATATACACAATGGAATATTATTCAGCCATAAGAAGAAAACAAATCCTACCATTTGCAACAACATGGATGGAGCTAGAGGGTATTATGCTCAGTGAAATAAGCCAAGCCGAAAAAGACAAGTATCAAATGATTTCACTCATATGTGGAGTATAAGAACAAAGAAAAAAACTGAAGGAACAAAACAGCAGCAGACTCACAGAACCCAAGAACGGACTAATAGTTACCAAAGGGAAAGGGACTGGGGAAAATGGGCGGGAAGGGAGGGATAAGAGGGAAAAAGGGGCATTACGATTAGCAGATGTAATGTTGGGGGGGCACAGGGAGGGCAGTACAACTCAGAGAAGACAAGTAGTGATTCTATAGCATCTCACTACGCTGATGGACAGTGACTGTAATGGGGTTGGTGCGGGGGACCTGATGAAGGGGTATTTTAATAATCGTAATATTGCACATGTAACTGTAAATTAATGATAATAAAATAAATTATATTAAAAAAAAAAGAATGAAAAGGACACAAATCCAGCATCAAGGTAATACTAAGAATCTTAAAGACATTAAAACAATAAGACAATATTCCTAACAACCTGGGCCCAATAAATTTGAAAAGGGCACATGAAAATGGAAAAATTTCTAGAAAAAACTTATTAAAACTGACAAAGAGAAACTCTGAAAACACAATATTGAAGAAATTGAATATGTAATCTAAGCTTTCCTACAAAGAAAACTGAGTGCCTACATGGCTCAAGAGTATATTCTTCCAAACACATAATGAAAATATTTAACATCAATCTTAGAAACATGAAGAACAGCAAAACAAAAACTTTGTGAGAAAATTCTATGAAAAAAACATAACAGGCCATTCTTTTTCATAGTCTTGAAAAGTCCTCAACAAAATATTAGTAATTCATATCTAGTAGCAACATAAACAATATATAATCAAGAACAAGTTACATTCAGTCCAAGATTCAAGAGTAGTTTAATATTGTTTTTTAATTTATAAAAGTAATAAAGATGAAATCATATAAATTTTCGTTAAGTACAGAAAAAACACTATAAAATTCAACAGCCAGCTTTTAACACCTTCATTGAAGTTTAATCTACATAAAATAAAATTCAGTCATGTTAAGTATATGATTTTAGTAAATTTTATAGAGTTGGTACAAACATCACCACAATCTAATTTTGGAACGTTTCCATTACCACAAAAAGATCCTTCACAACCACCTGCAGTCACCCCTGCTCCCACCTCTAGGCCCAAGCAAGCACTAATCTATTTTCCTATAACCTTGCCTTTTCTGGACATTTTATATGAACTCATATAATAAATGGTCTTCTGTGTCTTTCTTCCAAATAGTATATTACTTCTTATTTGACAATCCTTCCCATGTAAATTTGACATATAAAATTAGCCTGATTAGCTTAACAAATCCCTCAAACATTCCAGGTCAATAGGACTTCATTTTCAATTTCATTTTGGGAAATTTGTCAAAACTAAGTTTTGGGTTTTTTTAAACACTGGGTTGAATAGACTCATAGATCACTATGAAATAATACTTAGCTACCCATTAGCAGAACTTAGCTCTTTTAATATTAAGAAGACTCAGGTTTTTTTAAGTAATCAAAGGCCTGATGGAAAAGATATCATGAAGCACTGGAAATTATTTTGATAAAAGACAGAATTTTATGTTCTAGGCATTACCTTAAGGGCAAAGAAAAACCCTTCACAACCTTTTATTACAAGTAGATCAATAATACAAGAAATGTTTTGTCTTTTTAACAGAAAGCCAGATTTTAATTTTGTACCAGCTTACTTTTGATATTGAAAACCCTTTGTAAATAAATTCATTTTAATCTTGGCCAGCCTGATCACACATTAAAATATTTTTCTGAAGATTTCTTAAATTAAACCTTCGATGGCTTTCATTTTTACAATCATATCTTGTCCTAAGTTTTGCCTCTTTAAATAACCTGCCTCTCACTTTTAGAACAAAATTACTTTCTTCTCCCTTCAATAAAAAATGCCTTTCCATTCCTCATACTTTTATAAAAAGCACACATCCTATTTTTCTTGCCTACAGAGATGTTTCCCTTATTATTTCTTATAGCTTTAGTTCCACTTATTAGAATTCTTAACTTCTAGAAACCTTGATTTCTGGTGAAAACTAAGTACTAAGAAATTATGAACTGTTACGCGAGCATTCTCTAGATGTGAAAATTTATGAAAACATCATAATTTCTAGAAACATATGGTTCTTCACAGTACAATCTTTCAATAAAGTACAAAACATGTTTAGCCAAAGACCCAAATTTATCTTTAGTATCTCTGAGACAACAAACGTAGATAGACTTCTTTAGCAATTAACATTTCAGTATTTTATCTTACCTGGAAAATATCTAGATATTCAATGAATTCCCATCATTTAAGATTTCTATTTCTTAAGTCAGTTTTATTTTCCAATAGTTAACAAAACGTTAAGGCTTTGGGTTATCAGAAAGATTTTGGAATTTATTTTTAAGTAAAGGTTTTATCTACCAAGTCTTTGTCAAATTTTATAAAAGAGATAATGAGCTTATTCTTAATAAACATAGGTAGAATAAAAGTATACTAAGTAAGTTTCTCCCATCTAATGGATAAGAAATAGTAGCTTTAAACTGCATTTTCTTAGTGGTAAGAGTTGAAATGCCTCACAAATTTGTAAAGCAGTATTTTGCAGTGATCAAAGTCATTTCTGAATGGTTTTGGTTTGTGTGTGCTGTCAATCCACGCACCCTGGTCTTTCTTGCTCCCACTTTAAAGAGACATTTTTCCCTCCATTCAACACAAACATTAGGTCAAAATAATCACGGGTTTCCAGGCAGCTTGACTGCATCTTATCCTCTAAGCAACACCAAGAGGAGACGATACTCCCTGTATCCTGGGGAAGCAGCCCGCTAAGACCAGGAGACCAGTCTTGCTTTTCTTTCCCGCACTGCTCGTGCATGGCAGTTCTATCCAGGCTAACCCAGCCTTACGAAAGGTGGGGGGAAGGGTCTTTCTTTTTTTATTTTCTCTAGGAATGTATACAAGATTGGATTATCTATTCCATGAATGTCTGGGTAGGATGTTCCTCTGCAATCATCATGACCACATGTTTTCATTGTTCTGGCATTAGTTAAGCTATTTCTTAAGTCAGTTTTATTTTCCAAAAAATCATCTATTTTACCTAAAAATTTCAAGTTTATTGGTGTCAATTAGTCTTAATATTGCCTTACCAGTTTAATCTCTGTGGAATGTGTACCTATGGTCTCCTTTTTTAGCCTGAATACTGTTTCTTCCCTCAACTTTGGTTAATCTAGCCAAAAGTAGGACAACTTGACTTTCCAGAAAACCAGCTTAGGGCTTATTACCCTGTGGGGAAGTTGGGGTTCCTATGGCCAGGATCCTCACTAAACTTAAACCACTTGATGATGTAACTGGCCTGCTGCTAGGCTACCGCTTCCACACCCATAGACAATAAGCTATTATTGCGCTACATAGAGAGCTTGGCCCAGTGCTCTGGGGGGAGGAAGAGATGCTAGTGCTCGACCTACCACCGAGAGAACAAGTCGGGTAATAAACCCTTTCACCTCAAAGAAATGTTCTACTGTCATTTCTTTGGTCACACTGAATCCATAGTGAACTTGCCCAGGGCTGAAACCCATTGGCAAGATAGTATATGTGTAGTGTGTGTATGTATGAGAGTATAGATTCATACATATATGTATGTGTAGGGATGTATGCAAATATGTATACATATAAGGAAATACAAAAATACAGGTTTGTTTAAATTTTGACTAAACTTTCTAATAAATTTGATTTTTCAGTATCGTTTTGTTTTTCTCTAAGTTATGCATAAAATTACCAAAATATTAACTCAAATAAAAACGGTCTACTGGCTCCATCTGATAAAGGGTGTTATTTTTCCTGGTCTTTTGAGGTTAATGTTATGTACCTGTGCGCTTCATAGCCCTTAGCAATGGACAGCTGCATTTCTTTCAATTACCTGTGGAATATTCATGAAAATCAACCATCTCCTAGGCTATAAAACCTATACAGGTTTCAAAGAATGCCTGCATTATGAGACTATAGATAGTTAAGACACAGTTCACTTACAAACAGATAATTAAAGTCCCTGTTTTGCCAATGGGTTTCAGTCCCGGGCAAGTTCGCTAAGAATTCAGTGTGACCAAAGAAATGGCAGTAGAACGTTCTTGGGATGAAAAGGTATATTACCCAACTGGTTCTCCTGGCAGTGGGTTGAATACTACTGTCTCTGCCTCCACCCAGAGCACTGGAAGAGCTCTCTATATAGTGCAGTAATAGCTTATTGGCTACGAGTGTGGAGGCAGTAGCCTAACAACAGGCCAGTTACATCATCAGGTGGTTTAAGTTCAGTGAGGATCCTGGCCATAGCAACCCCAACTTCCCCACACTCCACCCCTCCAGGATTCTTGCCTTACAATCTATACACTCTCAATCTTCCGCAGTGGTCCCTGTGCGAGAAAGCTGGAGCACTGTAACCAGATTCCACAATAGCAACAGAGGATAACAACAACTTAGATATAATAAGGAAAATTAAGATACAACAAGATTTTGATACAGGTAACAAAAATTATAATAATACTCAAGCTACAGGATGTTCCCAATCCACAAACAACTTAGGGGCAATAAGACACATGTTTTAATGACAACAACATAGGCAAATCTTGTCCATCAAGTAGGATGCATGCAAGAGAGTGGTCCTATGATAGGACTTTTATAGATATGACAGATGGTGGGACTGTGGAGGTAGCAAGAAGGGGGTCCCATCCAGGTCTAGTATACCACACTTTTACTCCTCTCCCTGTGGGGGTTACGGAAGGGTCTATATATAGTGCTAATGGAGGTACATGCACTGGCCATAATGACAAAACAAAACTCCCCGGTAAGATGCTCCTACCTTCTGACCATTCAGGATATACTACTGTGACCTTTGGGGGCCACTCTGCTGTTATTCCAGGAATACACAGGAGGCCACCTTCCAGGCCTTGTCCCCAGGGTGCCAAGTGAGCCAGCCATCGTTGGTCCATGTGTCGAAAGGTCTAAGGCCACATCCATTCAATGGAGAATCCAGGGTTTAGTGTAGTTGGTGTTGACAGCAAGATATTATCCTGGTAGCCGAACCTCAGCTAAAACAATTCTTCCTTAGTTTGTATTTGCAGGTGTATAGGGGCGACAGCAATATGTGTTAATGTGTCTATGGGGCTCAGGTCTCACTTTCAGGGTTTCTCATTCAAACGCCACAGCACGGTCCATAAGCGGACTGACCAACCCCATAGACTATTGGTATCTGACTTTAGTCTGGATTTTAACAAGCCATTGTGCCTCTCTATCATGCCTGCTGTGGTAGGATTGTATGGCACATGAAACTTTCATTTGGTTTCCAGCTGTCGCACCCATTCTTGCAGTGCATGTCCAGTAAAATGGGTGCACTGATCACTTTCAATTACCTGTGGTTGGCCATAGGAGCCAAAGAGATGCTCCAGGCCTCTCTTGGTTGTCTGCTGGTCTGCACAACAGGTAGGAAAAGCAACCAGAAGTCCAGTAGCTGTGTCTACACAAGTCATGGCATACCGATATCCTTCTGACACAGGTAGAGGCCCAATATAGTCTATCTGCCACCTGACGAGGGGTATAGGCCCCTTAGCTATTGTCCTATGTTGCTGTGAAACTCGGTGTAAGTCCCTTTTAGAGCATACGACACACTCCTGCTGGGCTCTACTAACTTTTTCAAAGTTCAAAGGCAAGCCTCACCAACGGGCTACTGCCAACATTGTCTTTTGCCCCTCATGCAACAAATGCTAATGTAGCCATTGGGCTACATCAGAGGCAGGCTTTCCTTCTAACAAATGTATCTGGGCCAATTTATCTGCTTCATCATTTCCTGGGGATGCCAGTAGCAAATGACCCATCACATGGTATACTGTAATTATTTTAGTCTGACCACAGGCCCACAATTCTTGCCCCCAAAGGGGTTGGTGACCAACCAGCCAGTTGGCATGGTACCAGGTTGGTAGCCACAGGGTCAAAGCCCTGATAGACAGCCCAGCTGTCAGTGCAGACAACTATAGGGGAGGGCTCCTGATTGATCATAAGCCACAGAGCTCGCAACTCTGCCCATTGGCTGCTCTTCCCCTCACCATCTTCCATCATACTATCTCAGTCTTAGGATGGAAAGCCACGGCCTTCCATTTTGGGGGCTGCCCATGGCTGGAGCCATCTGTCTACCATGCATCTTCGGGTATAGGAGCTCTTCCCTCCCAATAGGGACTCTCTGCTACTAATGGTTCAAAAGCAAGTTCTTTCTGCTTTTCACTAGTATATGTCACCGGCCCATATAAGTGTTGGAGTTCTTCACTCAAGGGGCTATTAGAGAGGGTACTATGCTGCTGTAGGTAGGCATCCCACTTGGCTAGTGTGGGCGTTTGTGCCATACCACTCCTTGGCTTTTGAGTCCAGACTCATTCCCACCCCAAGACGGGATAGGTGGTTATTACCTTTATTGGGGCCATTCCAGTGATGGGTTCTGTAACCAGCAAGGCATGATATACGGCAGCCAGTTGTTTTTCTATCAAAGTGTATTGTACCTCTGCCCCTTTCCCGAGTTGTGAACAGAAACCAATAGGTTGGCGAGTTTCTTCAAGCCACTGCCAGAGACCCCAGCCACAACTGTCTTCAGTCGCATGAATATCCAGCTCACAGGGCCTTGATGGGTCATCACACTCAAGGCCTGCCTGAGCTTGATGCCAGTTTTGCTGTAGTAAAAGGCAGATGCACATGTCTCATCCCAGTCCCACCTGACGCCCTTTCGTACCAACCACTATAAGGGCTTCAGAATTTATGCCAAGTGTCGGAGAAACACTCTCCAGTAGCCTAGAAGACCCAAAAACTCCTACAGCAATGTTACAGTGGTAGGGGTAGAAAAGGCCTGGACTTTATCTATGACTGCTTCTGGTATAACTTTGGTCTTACCTGACCAGACAACCCCCAAGAATCTGACAAATCATGTCCCTGAACCTTGGTACTGTTCACAGCCCATCCTTTCTCCTGTAAATGTTGCAGCAATCTAGGTGCTGCACCTTCTAGATCTGAAAGCCAATTGGATGTGAGCATGACATCATCGATATTATGGTACAGCCGCACCACTGGCGGTTTCTCTCATGTAGCCAAATCCTGGGCTACAAGTCCATGACAGATGGTGGGCCTGTGGAGGTATCCCTGTGAAAGGACGGTGAAAGTCCACTGCCATCCTTCCCACACGAAGGCAAACTGTTCCTGACTTTCCAGCTCAATGTCAATGGAAAAGAAGGCATTAGCAAGATCTACCACATAATGGTATGTTCCTAGTTCATGGCTGAGGGTATCCATCAGGTCTGCAATGGAGGGGACAGCAGCATGCATGGGGGTATGACTTTATTTGATTCTCTGTAATCCACAGTCATACACCAAGAGCCACCTGGCTTTTTATGGGCCACACTGGGGAACTGAAAGAACTATGGGTGAGCTTTATAATACCCACCTTTTCCAGCTCCTGGAGAGTTTCTCCTATCTCCTTATGCCCTCCAGGCAGTTTGTATTGTTGGTATAAGTCACCCGCCGAGGCACAGGCAAAGCTATGGGCGGGTGCCTACCATGTCCCCTCAGACCTGCCTTCACGACACGTACTCTCAGTCTGAACTCACCTGCAGTGGTCTGCAACCATAGACCCTGAAGGATATCAATCCCCAAAATATACTTAGTGATAGGACATATACACAAAGTACTATTTTGGGGGTAGATGCCCTATTCCCAAAGGGATTTGGGCTTGTTTCACTCTGCTGGTCTTACCCCCATATCCATCTATGAAGATGTCCCAGGGAACCATTCAGGGTTACCATGAATCAGTGAACATTCAGCCCCTGTGTTCACCAGAGCCAGGACACATTGTATGTTCACTGGGGATCAACGAATAGCTATTTCAATATGTGGCCTCTGGTCCCCCCCGGTCCCTCAGGGCAGATACCATGACCTTCCCCTCAGTCAAACCGTGTTCCCCAATCACCTTCCTGTGTGGGCTCAAGTGAGGCTGGCTCACTCTCCAGCAGGAAGTCTTGCAAACACACAGGCTGGACTTGTGGCTCTGTCTCTGACCTCTGCCTCTTTGGTCTTAATGGATGGAACTGCTGCTCTGGTTTCAGCTGTTGCCATAGCTCTAGGAAGATCCTATTTGACTTCCCATCTAATTTCCTTCCATCTGCTTCTGCCCGTATTAAATCAACCCACATCTGGGTCCCAGATTGGAACACTCAATAGTTTTAAAAAGTTAGTTCTCCAAACCACAAAAGACTCCGTGTAGCCAAAGCAATCCTGAGAAGGAAGAATGGGGGGGAGGGGGGGGCGGCGGATTGATGCTCTGCGACTTCAAGCTCTACTACAAAGTCACAGTAATAAAGACAGTTTGGTACTGGTACAAGAACAGACCCATAGACCAATGGAACAGACTAGAGAGCCCAGATATAAACCCAAGCATATATGGTCAATTAATATATGATAAAGGAGCCATGGACATACAATGGGGAAATGACAGCCTCTTCAACCACTGGGGTTGGCAAAACTGGACAGCTATATGCAAGACAATGAAACTGGATTATTTTCTAACCCCATACACAAAAGTAAACTCAAAATGGATCAAAGACATGAATGTAAGCCATGAAACCATAAAACTCTTAGAATAAAACATAGGCAAAAATCTCGAATATAAACATGAGCAACTTTTTCCTGAATGCATCTCCTCGAGCAAGAGAAACAAAAGCAAAAATGAACACATGGGACTACATCAAACTAAAAAGCTTCTGTACAACAAAAGACACCATCAACACAACAAAAAGGCATCCTACAGTATGGGAGAATATATTTGTAAACAACATATCCAACAAGGGGTTAACATCCAAAATATATAAAGAACTCACACACCTCAACACCCAAAAAGCAAATAACCCTATTAAAAAATGGGCAGAGGATATGAACAGACACTTTTCCAAAGAAGAAATTCGGAGGGCCAACAGGCACATGAAAAGATGCTCCACATCATTAATTATCAGGGAAATGCAAATTAAAACCACAATGAGATATCACCTCACACCAGTTAGGAAGGCCAGCACAGAAAAGGCTAAGAACAACAAATGCTGGTGAGGATGTGGAGAACGGGGAACCCTCCTACACTGCTGGTGGGAACGTAAATTAGTTCAACCATTGTGGAAAGCAATATGGAGGTTCCTTAAAGAACTAAAAATAGAAATACCATTTGACCCAGGAATCCCACTCCTAGGAATTTACCCAAAGAATACATACAAATTTTCAGATTCAAAAAGACATATGCACCCCTATGTTTATCACAGCACTATTTACAATAGCCAAGAAATGGAAGCAACCTAAGTGTCCATCAGTAGATGAATGGATAAAGAAGATGTGGTACATTTACACAATGGAATACTATTCAGCCATAAGAAGGAAACAAATCCTAACATTTGCAACAAAATGGATGGAGCTGGACAATATTATGCTCAGTGAAATAAGCCAGGTGGAGAAAGACAAGTGCCAAATGACTTCCCTCATTTGTGGAGTATAACAACAAAGCAAAACAGAAGGAACAAAACAACAGCAGATTCACAGACTCCAAGAAGGGACTAGGGGTTACCAAAGGGGAGGGGCAGGAGAGGGCAGATGGGGAGGGAGGGGAAGGGGATTGAGGGGTATTATGTTTAGGACACATGGTGTTGGGGGGGTCACAGGGAAGACAGTGTAGCACAGAGAAGGCAATTAGCGAATCTGCGGCATCTTACTACACTGATGGACAATGACTGCAATGGGGTATAGGTGGGGACTTGACAATATGGGTGAATGTAGTAACCACATTGTTTTTCATGTGAAATATTCATAAGTGTGTATATCGATAATACCTTAATAAATAAAAATAAATTTTAAAAAATCAATGAAATCAAAACCATTTCTTTGAAAAAATCAAAAATAACAAAAGTTTTGCCACAATTTTTAAGAAAAAAAGAACACAAATTACAAGTATCAAAAATGAAAGAGACACCACTATAGATTCAAGAGACACCACTATAGATTCAAGAGACATTAAAAACCTAAGGGAATATAGCAGTAAATTTGAAAATTTGGATAAAACAGATAATTTCCTTAAAAGATTCAAATTACCAAAACTTAAAAAGAAATGGATAACCTGAATAGCTCTGTATCTACTAATAAGATTAATTTCATAGTTAAAAATCTTCCCACAGAGAAAACTAGACCAGATGGCTCCATTGTGAATTTTACCAAACTAAATAAGAAATAATATCAACTCTATACAAACTCTTCCAGCTAAATAGAAGAAACAAAAGTGGAACACTTCCCAGTTCATTTTATGAGACCAGCAATATCTTAACACCAGAAACAGATACAGATATTACAGGAAAAGAAAACTACAAATCAACGTCCATTATGAACATAGTGGCAAAATTCTTCAACAAAATTTCAGGTAATCAAATCTGACAATATACAAAAACAATAATACATCACAGGCAAGGGTTCATATAAGGCTGTTCAGTATTTGAAAAATCAATCAATAATTCACCATATGAAGAGACTGAAAAAGAACAACTGTATGACCATCTTAATAGATGCAAAAAAGAAAGAAATTTGACAAAATTCAACATGTATTCATGATTTTTAAAAAGTGAGCAAATTAGGAATAAAACTTTTCAACATGATAAAATGTGTCTACGAAAAAAATCACAGCTAATATTATACTTACAAACTTTTATTCGACACTACAGTGAGTGAAGGTCCAACTGATATTATAAGAAAAAAATTAAAAGACAACATACGGGAAAAGAAGAAGTAAAACTGTCTATTCACAGATGACTTGATTACATACGGAGAAAATCCCAAATCTGCTTCTGGCAGAAAAAAAAAAAAGATGCCTAGAATTAAAAAGTGAGTCTAACAAGGTGGGAGGATACAAAGTCAATATACAAAAATTAACCGCATTCCCATATACTAGCAGTAAAAAACTGGGAGTCTAAATTAAGAACTGCCACTTACAGTATATAAAAATACTGTAAAATATGAAATATAAAATACTAAGAATAAATTTAACCAAAAATATCTGAACTTGTACACAGTAATTGAGAGAGTGGCAAAGCAAAGAGAGCCTTGGTATAACTCACATATACATGTGGTCAACTGATTTCTTAGAGAGTCCTAAGTAATTCAATGGAAGAAAAGTTGGTCTTCAATAAACGGTGCTGGTAGAATTGGATATGCATATGCCAAAAAAACCCACACATAAAACTGTGGTATAAGAAAAAATATGTTTTAACTTTGTCACAGACTCTTGGCACAGAGCTCTTATAACCCTAAGAATTTCAGGAGTGACAGAAGTATTTTCTCTCTATTTTTACTTATAACAAGCCCCTCCCGACCATACTTAAGTTTATGCTATTAAGGTGACTGACCATTGGAGGGCCCCTTAAAACCTCAGGATGGAGGCTGGTCACCATAAAGACCAACTATGTGATTAGAGGGTGGAAACTTTCAGTTCCTCCCCCTAACCTCTGGGGAGGGGAGGGAGCCAGACATTCTATCACCAATGAACAATGATTTAATCATTCACAGCTATGTAATGAAATTCTCATAAAAAGCCATTAAACAATGGGATTTAGGTAGATTCCAGGTTGTTGAACATGTGTGCTGGGAGAGTGACATGCCCCAGAAGGCATGGAAGCTCTACAACACCCTCTATGCCAATCTTGCCTATGTATCTACCATGTGGCTGCTCCTGAGTTTTATCATTTGTAATAAACCAGTAATAGTAAGTAAAGCACTTTCCTGAGTTCTGAGAGTCAGTCTAGCAAATCCTATTTCTGACACCAAACGTACGGGGCTTTTCCACACCAGTTCTCCCATTCTCTGACACCAAGTGGGTATCTACCAATTCAATTCAAATTCTGACACTAACTCCTGAATTCAGCCCATACCCTACAGGTTAAGGGCTCAGCCCTGTAACACAGCTTTCACTTCAGATGCCAGTCACAAATACCAGGAGTCACCACACTATTAACTGACCAGCTATGAATTTGAGGGTGCCCACAAACCCCTTCTCAGAGTTCAATAATGCACTAGAATGACTCAAAGAATTTAGGACAACGCTTTACTTAACATTCAACAATTTATTATAAAGGATACAATTGAGGAATAGCCAGATGAAAGAAATGCATAGGGCAGGATGTGGGATGGAGGGCAAAGAGCTCCCAAGCCCTCTCTGGGAGCACCACCCTTCCAGCATACTGATGCATTCCCCAACATGAAACCCCAAAACCCCACTGTTCATGGAGTGTATGGAGTTTCCACTACACAGGCACAACTCATTAAATCACCAGCCATTACTGATTGAATTCAATCTCCAGCCCCTTTCCCTTCTCTAGAGGTTAGGAGAGGTTCCCTTCTCTAGAGGTTCTAAACCCTCTAATAAACCAACACTTGACTTTTCTGGCAACCAGCCCCCAAAATAAACCTATCTAGGGGTCCCCTGCCTTGAGTCATATCTCATTAGCATATAAAAGGTAATCTTATCACTCAGGAAATTCCCTGGGTTTTAGGAGCTCTGTGTCTGGAACCCAGAGCAAAGACCAAATACAAATTTTATTATCTACCACGATACCTAAACCTGGATTTGGCAGCATATACAGACTAACTCACAATGCATCACAGGTCAAAATGTAAGCAATAAAATCTGAAAAATTTCTAGAAGAAAACAGCTTAAGAAAGTCTTTATGGCTTTGGAGTAGAATAACACTTCTTAGTTCACAAAGTAAGTACAAACCATTAAAAAAAACAAACTGATAAATCAGAATTCAACTGAGTTTTTTTCTTTGAAACAAACTGTTAAGAAAAAAGCAAACCATACAGTAGGAGAAAACTTATTAAAAACATATGTCAGATAAAGGCCTTGTATCAACAATATATAAAGAACTCTACAACTCAGGAAGAAGACATCCTAATAAACCCATGGACAAAACATCAGAATTAAACACTTCACCAAAAAGATACACAAGGTGGATGGACCAAAAAACACCAAAGGAGAAGCTGAAAATCATTCATCATTCAATAAATGAAAACTAAAGCTTCAGTAACATATAACTACATACCCACCAGAATGCCTAAAATTAAAAAGACTGATAATACCAAGTGCTGACAAGGATGTGCAGCACCTAGAACTCCAATACATTGCTGTGAATGCAAAATGGCACAGCCACTCTTTAGAAAACAGCTTCTTACAAAACAAAGCACACACTTATGATCCAACCCAATAAAGACATACCTTGCAGATACTGCAAGCTCAGTTCCAGACCACCACAATAAAGTGAATATATCACAATAAAGCAAGTCAAATGAACTTTTTGGTTTCCCAGTTGTGGGAAAAATGGAACTTTCTGACCAGGATTCACGCCTGGCCTTAATAGCCCCACTGTGTATATAAGAGCATGTTTGCACATTTATGGGATGTTTATCAGTGACAGAGACACTGGTCAGTCACAGGAGTGCCATCCCAGGGGAGGGATGAAGAGGCAACACCCATTCTCTCCTCTCCTCAGTCCCTGGTACATAACTGGTCAGACATCAGCCAGTCACCAGGGACCCACCCACAGAGCTGCTCCCTGAACATGGGGGCAGGGGCCTGGCTGCCGGAGAGAGAGCCGATGAGCCCCAGTGCTCCTGGACAATGAAGCTTGAGTGTGGGAGCAGGGAGCTTGGATGGCAAGGAGCAAGGAGAGACTGAGCAGATCAGATTAAGCTCATGCTGGGGAGCAGAAACTGTAGCCGGCCTGGGGAGCATATTCAAGCCAGCCGTGTGTACCAAGCTGCCTGTAACCACTGTGAGAATAAATGGGGTTAACACCCTTTGTACCCAGCTTTTTGCCCTTGCCTTTCTTCAGTCTCACTGAATTCATAGAGAACTTGCCCCAGGCAGGGAACCCCTCCTTCCAAGAGCTACACCAGTGCATATAATAGTTATGTTTACACCATACTATAGTTTATTAAGCATGCAACAGCATTATGTCTAAAAAACCAATGTACACACCTTAATTTTTAAATACTGTATTGCTAAAAAATGCTGACCATCACTTGTGCTTTCGGTGAGTCGTAGTCACTGACCACAGGTCACCTAACAAATATAATAATAGTGAAAAGGTTTGAAATATTGTGAGAACTACCAAAATGTGATACAGAGACATGAAGTGAGCAAATGCTACTGGAAAACAGGCACGACAGACTTGCTGGATGCAGGGTTTGCCACAAACTTTCAATTTGTAACAAATGCACTATCTGCAAAATGCAATAAAGTGCAATAAAATGAGGTATGCCTGTAATTCCCCTTCTAAGTACTTATCAAAAAGAAAGAAAAACATGTTCACACAAAGACCTGTATGTGAATTTCATGGAAGCAGTGTTTATAAAAGCCAAAATATTGGAAAAACCCTAATAACCATCAGCAAAACCCATAAGCATAAGCTAAATAAACTGTGATATATTCATACAGTGGACTATTCAGCATATAAAATGAATAATCAGCAATAAAATAAAAATCATATTCAGCAATAAAACTAAACTGCTAAAACTTGTGACATGGATGAAGCTCAAATTATTATGCCAAGTGAAGGAAGCCAGATACAAAAGCACACCTACTGTAGGATTCCATTTATAAGACATTCTAGGAGAGGCAAAACTATGGTAAGGCCAAGGAGGTAGTAATTTAAAAGGTTACAATAGGGGAAGGGATTGACTACAAATAGGCACAAAAAATCTTTTCAAGTGATGACGTGTTCTATGTCACAACTGTGATCATGATTTAAATATCTGCCAAAACTCATCAGTTATATACTTAAAATTGGTACATTTTATTCCAAGTAATTTATAACTCAATAAAAGATATTTTTTACTTCCAAAAAATGATATGTAACAAAAGAACCCTACGCTAAATTAATATAAATGTAACTATTCTTTTACTTTACTTATCAAACTCTCTAAGGGACTAACCTTTAAACACATAAATACAACTTAACCTGAGATTCTGAAACAATGTTGGAATAAATAACTACATTAGTCAGAAGCTCCCACATACCTAACCACATCATGGCATCTGTATCCATTTGAACAATACATACAATATTAAATAAAGCATGTTGACCATTTTAGTGAGAAATTTTTAGTCAGAGCACAATTTACTAGAATTCAAAAGCAGAAGCAAAACTACCTTTACTTTTAAAAAAAAACCCACACTAGTATGTACAATTCAGTAAAACACTCAATTTAGAGTTCTACATACAGGAATCAATTACCAAGAACTGTTATAACCTATTTCAGGAATTTCAAAGGAAAAAAATTCTCAGTCTCAGTAATTTCTCATAAAATTTCATTTCAAAAATGTTATCGTAAAAACAATACATAAGTACTTTGCTAATGAGTATTGGAACAATGAAAGAATGAAAATAAACAGATGACTAGGGTTACATGTCTACATGCAACGCAGCGGCCTAGGCAAAAGGACTTTTTCATCATTCATTATTGGCAACATATTAAAATTCTGACTACCTAAATGTTTGAAATAGCATAATTATTTTAGCTTTCCTTTGTGTGTGTGTGCACTCATGTGTGTGTGCATTCATGTGTGTTTAAGAAATAAAAGTTTTTTAATGAGTAAGTAATTTCTAGACTATTCCAGGAAGACAGCACCCATACATGTCAGTATGTTATATAATCTATGTAGCCAGGGCTTCACAATGAGCTTTGACTATCAAAATGATGTCTCCATACTCCAAGACAAGTACAGGCAAGCCATGAACCTGAAAGCGATGTTCCAACCTACAAGAAAGAGTATGCAAAAGGGATTTCCAACCTGGGGTCATGCCTAGGGCATGGAATGGTATCTGAAAACACATAATGTATAAGGAACACTGTCTACAGCCATGATAACTATAATTTTTTCATTCTGTACCTAGATGTCAGTGTGATTAATAACAGAAAATTTACTTAAACACGTATCATAACCCGAGTGGCATTTTGACATTACACATATTCTCAATCAACGCAGGACTACTACATGTTTAAATACATGAAATTCTAAGAACTTAAAAAGGAGACCACATACTCCATTAAGATTAGAAATCACTGGTACAGTAAAGAAAGCTCTGCCCTAAAAAGTCAGTAGTTCCAGGTAAGGCTCTACCTTGAACCAGGCCCTTAATCTCACAGGGATTCTATAAAATGAAAGCATCTGAGGCCTTTTTATTTTAAATGTTCCTCTCAAATGTTGTAATAGTAATTCAGAAACTCAATGTCACACATTTAGTTACCAAGACCAAGAAATATACTAATACACTTAGTAATTCTTCCAAAACTATTTACTTTGTGTATATGCACTTAATATAATGCATTACTATAGCATAATTATTATTTAAAGTCTGAAGATGGAGAAAAAGTATCACTTCTAATCCAGGATCTTACTGTAAATAGTTAACACAGCTGTAGTCATTATGGGCATAACATTTTTTATACAGCTCTCTCTTAATAAATATTTTCCACATCACAATTGTCCATATCATCACTTCAAATACTTCCTTAACATTCTACTAAGTGCACTTGTATATTGGTGTATTTATGTATATTTGTATGTACCTGTATAATGACATACAAGGATAAAAAAAGAAAATAACAAAAACGATTGTTTTTATTAAAGAAACAATAAAGGGTGTGGTGTGAGAGTGGAACGTCTCTCTTTCATACACATTTCATACACTTTGTACATATTTCATACATTTTGACTTACTACCTACTTTTTTTAACTAAAATTTCATTAAAGAAATTTAAATGTCAATGAAAATATGGTTATTCGTTCTAAAAATATATATTTAAATGGGAAGTAAGAAACCACTCAGTCCAACCTCCAATGCACATGGGGAACACTTTAATAGCGATTAATTATCTGTCTTTCTAATATATTAGAAAAGGGACATAGAACAAAATTAACCAAAGTAAGAAGACAGAGACACCATCAGTGAATATGGGGCTGGCCTGAGATAAATCAGAAAAACTGCTTAACACATCTCAGCAGTTCCTGAAAAAAAACAAGAAATCAGCTTAAAGGCTGACTCATTTCATCAAATACATGCTGAGTCTATTATGTGCTATGTTCTAAGAATACAAAAGATTTTAAAACAGAAACAGAGAAGCTCTCATCCCCAAGAAATTTGAGGCAAGACCACTTCATAAGCTTTACGTTTTTAGAAATGAACAAGGTGCCACTAGAATGCAGATGCACAGAGAACAGAAACCTCTGCGGGGGCAGAAAGGGAAGAGGGGGACTAAGAGAACAATCACTAGATGAGTACACTGTTTTTGAGGATTTTTTGAACATTACTACTTCAGAATAGAAATTAAAGCTCTAATTATGTGAAAGACATAACTAATACATGAGGCCTAACTAAAATTGGATTTTTATACTAATACAGGCTACATGTAAATGTTCTTTTAACTATGTAGAGAGATTTTACTTCTCTGGCCTTATACTTAATATGTATGTATTAACAAAGACAGACCTACTAAACGTCCTATTTCAAATATATGTAAGAAAAGAATACCTTTCAGAAATTTCAAAGAATGCTTCCAATATATACGCTGAGTTACTAAAATTTATAAATGATTTGTCCCAATTTTTCCATAGTTCAAACATGACCTTTTTTCACAAACTACAGTAACAAATCTTATGAGTTGAAATATAGATGATCATGCAAAATTGAAAAACACATAGAACAAAGAAAATAAATTTGATTAACCCTTGGAAAACAGTATTCAAGGCTAACTTGTTAATCTGGTAAAAAGCATTTGTTGTATTATTTAATGTGCCCCCAAGGCAACCTATAGAAGACTGCTAGAGACTGTACTAAAGCATTAGAGTCCTTTCCAAAGAATATTAATAATATGGAGATCCAAAACCAGTGGTCAGCAAAGGTACAGGTCAACTGAAGAGAGTTCTACCAGGAATTCTTCCTTAAAGGCTCTCTAACTGCTCTGTCTTCCCTCAGAGGACCTGAGTGCAGTGACCTCATAGCTGTCAATCATGGAGCTAGACTCAGGCACCTGGAGACATATTCATCCAGCTCAAAAGACACAGATACAAGAACTCTCCAAATACTAGTTTTCGTATTGTTTAGAAAAAGACTGAAATACATGTGAAGCCTTTATAAGAATTATTACAGCTATCATTTAGTAACTATTTCACTGTGCTTGATGACAAAGCCTCCAGCAATCGCACCAGGAGGTGGTGTTGGTCACATCTGACAACCGTAAAAGTGGAAGCCTCCACTGCAGAACGTCATCACCCAAGCAGCTGAGGATAATGACCCTCCTCCTCCCTTTGATGACCCAAGCAGAGTTAAAATTAATCCTCTTAGATATGCACATCACGTCAGTAGCCAAATATAACTCATTTTTCCTGAATGTTCTTAAACACCATAAAAGTCTGCAATATTTTAAGGTGGAAAAACTGAGGGCCCTTAAAAATGAAACTGATAAATTATCAGCCACAACTACAACACCTCTAAAGCAATCTGTCTGGAAAAATCCCCATGTTCTCAGCACTGCTCCAGGCACATTTGAAATGCTCGATAAATACTGGTAACAATGAGTAAAACTGTACGTGGCTCCTCAAATGTTTGGTCACCTCAAGAGATTACCTTACTTATGTTTTTCCTGAAAGAAAATTTCATGCTTCAGTCAACTTCTAACTTCATTTGCTTATCATTGTAAATTACAATGATACTGCATGTCATCAGCATTTTTTATCTTAATCTATCTACATTTTTTACTAGTTGAAACTGATTCATTTGATCTCATGGATTAGAAATACTTACAAATATGGAAAATGCAAGAAACTTAATCTGTAGCTTCTGGTAATACAGTACAAATGGGGGGGAAATTATCTTTTGCTACTACAGATACCAATTTAAAGGTACAATCTGTGGACACAAACATGAGTTAGCACTACTACAAACAGTAAACTCCAAAGCCAATGTCCACACTTAACACTGTGTGCAAGGCAGCTACTGCTAGTCAATTAAGGTATTTTTTGAGCAACTAATAAATATAGAACACACTGTTGCAAGTAGCATTTTCCCTTTGCAACTGATCTTTCATAAAATATCATTCATATAACTACAAACATTTTAAGGTTTGAAATTATTTTTTCAACTTCCAAAATAATCCACATGTTGCAAAACTTTCTAATACTGACACAGCATTTTTTTATTGTAAAACAGTAAAAACAGACAAAGAGGAATTGTTGGTAATGTAATTCAAACCACAGGAACACTGCATAATGGAAAACAGTCTATTACTGAGGAAAACTTAGACTACAGTTTAATTTCATAATAAAACTTATTTACATACCAGCACAGAATATCCCTGGGACTTCACTCCTGACTATTATGGTTCGTACTTTCTTATCAGATTTTAAAGCATCCACAGCTTTTGAGAGCTAAACAGAAATGGGAGGGTAAGAAGGAAAATGGAGAAAAGTCATTTTCAGATTGATGTCAACAGTATATCTTAATATTACAAACAAACAGTTTAATCTTTACACTCACCATTTTTACAAGATTTTTACTGAATGAATTTTTGGCATAAGCTCTGTTTATTCCAAGCACCACAATTCCTAGTTAAGAAAAAACAAAGCACAAGCACTTGAGTTAGTGAGGTATCTAGGGCACAGAGCCCACACACACACAGTTAGGCACTGCAAAAATCTACCACCTCCTTAAAAACCTTTACTTAATTTTGTTCACTCCACTTCAACAGCTTTAGCATTGTTTCTGTGTTTAACCTTCCTTTTCAAGATAAGCATATTTTTTAAAAATATGGTATGTGTAACATATCCCTAAAATCTAGTGCTTAATATTCACAACTTTTCTTTCAGCCTTTAGAGAAGAACTTCGTAACATCATGTCCCCTTCAATTTATACCTCTTTAAGCACCACCAAGGTTATCTGCCATATTTTACTAAATTCTACCCTAAATCACACTAAGAGAGAAGACCATGCTTATTAGTGAAAATCCTCAATCACAGAATACAATTTAAAACATGGTTTCATCACCTTCAAGTATATACACAAATAATAGCTAACAAATCCTTGTGCCAAGCAAGCAAGCAAGCAAGCACTGTGGGTCAGCTTTTTGCCTGTGTACCAGGTGTTAGTTCTCTATCTTTTTCTCATACCATACAGTTTTCACTATTTCCATCACTATCTCTGTCCCACAAAGTTAACCCAAAGGCACTTCCATTTATAAGTTCAACAAGCAATTCAACCTCAATCTATTAAAAAGTTCGTTCTGTCTCCCACAAAGCCCTATTCTCGCTCCTAACTGCCCTAATTTTATAACAAACCATCATCTAAATCCAGCCTCCCATTCCAACTCCAGCAGTCAGATCAATTTTCCAAAAACAAGAATTGCATAGAATTTACCCCCTGCTTAAAAGTTTAATTATTTCTTATTTCCAAAATATCTTAAAGTTCAAAGACCTTAACTTGCTATTCTAAGTCTTATAAAAGCTGTATTCAACATCCCTGTCCTCTGAGTAAGGACAAATTTTCCTTGCATAACAGAAATACCTTCCACCTCATGGGGGTCAGGATTGGTATTATCCTTATGGACACATCTTCTCCTGTAAGAAACTATGCAAACCCATTGTTCACAGAAAGTACAAAGATGACCTTCAGCTCACAGCAGAATGAATTCGAAAAAATTCCAAATGATCTCAGTATGAGGAAAATCATGGAGGAGAACTGGTATCTAGGGCAGGCTCTACATTAAATTCCTGAATTCCCTGAGTATGTTCCAATACTAAAGATAACAGCTACCACTAACTGAACTCTCTAGTGTGTGCAGGACACGGCTCCCAAGGCTTTAAATTTATTAACTCCTATAATCCCCACAACAACCCAAACTGTAGGTACTAATTTTATCCTTATTGAACAGATAAAAGAAGCTGGGCCTGCCAGAGGCTGAGTAACTACTTTCAGCAACTAAGTGGCAATCTAACTAAACACTTGAGTGAATGACTGTGCTACAATATTCAAGCTTCAGTTTCCTCATAAAGAAAGCCAAGAGTATCAATCTGTAACAACTTCATATTACAGCATCAACTCTGCTCTATAAAGCTCACAGAACTAAGATGAAAAATGACTTTGCTGGGGCTTTAAAAATACAGGCATATATGCATAGCTCCTGCACATGTTTTGCACCAAAAGTTTAGCTTTTCATGTAGTATACTTTAGCCTTTGTTAACTTTTGGGCTTAGTAGTTTCCTTACAAAGAATTTCCAATGAAAACATGTTCACACAAAAGCCTGTACCAAAATGCAGAGCAGCACTATCCAAAATATTCAGAAGGTGGAAACAACCTCAATCTCCATCAGGTGATGAGAAAGTAAACAGAATTTGGTATATCCATGCAACGTCATAATGGCCAGCAAAAAAAAATGAAGTAGTCAATACATGTACAACATAGACGAACATACAATTTTTAAACAATCAATCATTACCCAGAAATACTGGAAATTACATTTCCTGTTCCAATGTTAATCTAGTTTCCTTCTCTTGCCATTTTACTTAAGCTAGGACTTCAAGTCCAACACAGAATATTAGCAAGGAAAACATGTTCCCTTAATTTGTCAATGACTTTAATAAGAATGCTTTTAGTTCTCCACCATTTAGTTTGTGATATATTTCTAACAGCTTTTTATGAAGTTGGGGAAATTTATTTCTATGTTCAGTCCTGCATTTTAAAAAGATCCCTCGGGCCACAGCATACAGAACGAGTTAGAAGGAAGCAAAACTATATTACAGGACTACAGACCAGTATCTCTTACAAATATAGATGCAAAAACCCTCAACAAAATACTAGGAGACCAAATACAGCAGCATATTAAAAGGTTTATACACCATGACCAAGTGGGATTTATCCCTGGAATACAGGGTGGTTCACCACAGATTAAACAAACTAATACACTAACAGAATAGAGAAAAATAAAACCACATGATCATCTGAACTGATGCAGAAAACACTTGACAAAATTCAACACACTTTAATGATTAAAAAAGAAAACTCAACAAACTAGTATGAGAGGGTAACTTCCTCAACTTGATAAAGGGCATTTATGAAAAATCCACAACTAACATCATACTCAATGATTGAAGATGGAAAGTCTTCCCCTTAAGGTAAAAAACAAGACAAGGATGTCAGGTTTCACCACTTCTATTCAATGTTGTACTGGAAATTCTAGTAAGGGTAATTAGGCAAGAAAAAGAAATGAAAGGTATCCAGATTGGGGAAAAAAAGCAGCAAAACTATTTCCATTCACAGTTGACATGACCTTATACAGAGAAAATTTGAGAGCATCTCTAAAAGAGCTATTATAGCTAATAAATGAACTCAGGTAAGTTGCATGATACAGGATCAATATACAAAAATCAGTTATATTTCTATATACTATCAAACACTACAAAAATAAGATTAGAAAAATAATTCCTAACAGTATCAAAAAGAATAAAATACTTAAGAATAAACCTAATTTAAAAAGTTGATGGCTCTACACTGAAAACTACAGAACATCAGTTAAAGAAATTAAGGAAGACCCAAATAAACAGATATCCAATGTTCATGGAAGATTTAACATTGTAAAGCTGGCAATACTTCCCAAACTGATCTACACATCCCTATCAAAATTCCAATGGCCTTTTATACAGAAAGGCTGATACTAAAATTCAAATAGAACTGCAAGAAACCCCAAAAAACTAAAACAATTTTGCAAAAGATGAACTAAATAAGAAAGACTTAGAGGAGTTAATCAGGAAATTTCCTAATTTCAAAACTTACAACTCTGCTATAGTAAAAGGAAAAACAAAAGTGTGGTACTGGCATAAGGATACATATATAAATCAATGGAATTGAACTGAGAGTCCAGAAACAAACACATACATTTATAGTCAACTGGCTTTCAACAAGGATACCAAGACCATCCAATGGTGAAAGAACAGTCTTTTCAGTAAATAGTGATTGAACAACTAGCTATTCACCCCCAAAAAAATGGAGTTGGCCCCTTTCCTCATACCATATACAAAAATTATCTCAAAACGGATATAAGACACAATTGTAATAAAACTGTAATACCTTCAGAAGGAAACATAGGTAAAAACCTCCACAACTTTGGACAAGGCAACAGTGTGTTAAATATGGCAACAAAAGCACAAACAACAACAGAAAAAATAGAAAATAAGACTTCATCAAAATTATCAAGAAAATTAGAAAACCCACAGAATAGAAAATACTTTAAAATCATATATCTGATATGGGGTTAATAGCCAAATTACATAAAGAATTCTTACTATTCACAAAAAAAGACAAATAGCCCAACTGGAAAAGGAGCAAAGGGTTTAAATAGATACTTTCCAAAAGGAGATAAACAAATGGCCAATAAACACATGAAATGCTGCTCAACATCTTTGTTATTAAGGAAATGCAAATCAAAACCACAATGAAGTATCACTTCACACCCAGTAGGATGGTTATAATTTTTTTTTTAAATGGAAACAAGTAAGCGATGATGAGGATGAGGAGAACTAGGAACCCCTGTACATTGCTGGTGAAAATGTAAAATGGTACAGCCACTACGGAAAACAGTTTGGTGGTTAATCCAAAAACTCAACATAAAATTACCACACGACCCAATGATTCTACTAGCTATATACCTAACAGAAATGAAAACATATGTTCAAATAAATAATTGTACACAGCAGCAATATCCATACACATGACAATATGCTCATGGTTTTTAGATTTATTAGAAATCATAAATTTGTCTTAACAATTCCAGTTCAAATTCAACATAAGAGGATTCTTCCTCACCTTCTCCCATTCCCTATTTGTACTTTCCTTCTCCTATCATAAGGAAAAGTCTGGTTCCCACAATAACAATGTATTTTTTCATTTGTTCTACTCTACAATAAAAACAAAATATATTCAGAATTATAATGTCCAACTACTGCTAACAAGAGACCTACGGAAAGAATTTCAAGACTTTTTTACTTCTTAATCCATTTCAGTGATAACAGTTTGTTCAGTCACAATGTATTGGTTGCTTGCAGCTTATGGAAAAGGGAAATACAATGTTACAAGACTAGGAGAGAAGAAATGGGAGTACTCATTTACTACCATGAAGTGGGTCATGTTATTTGAAATAGCATTATTTGAAAGTGAACTTGGACTAGTTATAAATACATACTGCAAACACTAGTGCAACTAGTAAAATTAAGATTTTAAAGAAGTATAACTGATTTCTAAGAAAGGGGAGAAAATAGGCAGAAAATGAGTAGGACAAAAATAAAGAACAAGGGCAAGTAATAGAAAAAAGTTACAAATATGGTACATAATAATCACTTTAAGCATTAATGATCAAATATACTAATTAAAAACAGAGACTATAAGATTGGATAAAAAACAAGACCTAGCTATATGCTGTGTATGACAGTCCCTTTTAAATATAGAAATAGATTAAAAGTAAAGGGATGGAGAAAGATAAACCATGCTAACATTACAAAAGAAAACCTCTTCAGTAGCTATTATTGATTTCAGAGAAAGCAGATTTGAGAATAAGGAGCAGTCTCAGGGATCAAAAGGGGCATGAAACCTAATGCTAGAGGCCAAAAAGATATAATAAAACCATAATGTGCCTGGGCCTAACAACATAACAACAAATTACATGAGTTAAAAACTGAGAGAACTGCAAGGAGAAACAGACAAACCCATTCTCAGAGTTGCAGATTTCAACTCTCCTCTATAAGTAACTGACAGATCCAACAAGCAGAATATCAGTTAAGGGTACAGCTGAACTGAACACCACCATCAGTCAACTAGATGTTTTTATTACTAGAGCTAATTGACTATGGACTACTTCATCCAGCAAGAGCAGAACAAAGATTCTTCCCAAGTTGACCAGGAATAGTCACCAACATAGACCACATTCTAGGCCAAAAACACCCCTTAAGAAATGAAAAAAAAAAAGAAATCTCAATGAAGTATGCTCTTACAACAAGGGAAATAAACTAGAACTCATTTACAGAAAGACAGCTGGAAAACCCCAAAATACTTGGAGATTGAATAATTAAGCAAACTTCTAAATAATGCATAGGTAGAAGAACCCTCAAGAGAAATGTAAAATATTTCAAACTAAATGAAAATGAAAACACAACTTACCAAAGTTTGTGGGAGGCAGCAAAAGCAGTGCTTAGAGGAAAATTTACAGCACTGAATGCACTTATTAATAACTGTGCATTGATAATCTAAGCTTCCACCTTAAGAAACTAGAGAAAAAAAGAGCAAATTAAATTTAAAATAAGTAAAAAAAAAAAGTAAAAGCCAGCAGAAATCAATGAAATTGAAAGCAGGAAATCAGTAAAGAAAATAACCAAATCAAAAGCTGGTTTTTTAAGAAGATTAGGAAATTGATAAGCTTCCTGCCTGGCTAAACATGAAAAAAAGAATACAAATTACTGATATCAGAAATGAAAGAAAGGTCATTACTACTGAATCACACTGATATCACAAGCATAACAAAGAAATACCATAAGAAAAACTATGCCTACCAACTTGATAACTTACATGAAATGGACCAATTCCTTGAAAGACACAATCTACCGGAACTCACTTGAGAAAAGGGTAGGCAAATAAGCCTATATATATTAAGGAAATTGAATCAATAATTAAGAAGCTTCCAAAACAGAAAGCATCAGATGGCTTCACAGATGATATTTACCAAAATGTTCAAAGAAAAAAATGATACAATGTCTCTATAATTTCTTCCAGAAAATACAAGCAGGAGCAGTACTTCCTAGCTCATTCTATGAAGCCAGCATTGTCCTCACACCAAAACCAGACAAATAGATCACAAGAATGAAAAACTAAAGACCACTATCTCCCATGAACACAGATGCAAAGGTCCTCAATGGAAAGTAGAAGTCAAATTCAGCAACGTATAAAAAGAATTATACATCACAACCAAGTGGGATTTATTCCAGGTATGCAAGACTGGTTCAATATTTGAAAATCAATTAAGATAATACATCACAATAGCAAGCTAAACAAGAAAAATCATACAGTCATCTCAACAGATTCAGAAAAATTCAACATGGTAAACTCCGAAGAAATGGAAGCCTCCTCAACCTGATAAATGGCATCTCCAAAAAATCCACCATATTTAATGGTGAAGCACTGAAAGCTTTCCCCCCAAAAATCAGCAACAAGACAAGGATGTCTGCTCTTGACACTTTAATTCAACACTGTAATGGAGGCTCCAACCAGGGAGATTAGGCAAGAGACAGAAAGAAAAGGCATCCAGACTAGAAAAGTAGAAGAAGTAAAATTACTTCTGTTTGCAGATGTCATGATCTTGTACACAGAAAATAATAAGAAACCCACTAAAAACCTGTAATAGGAAATGAACTTAGGCAAAGTTGCAAGATACAAGATCAGTATACAAAAACAAGCAATGAACAATCTGAAAATGAAACTAAGAAAACAATTCCATTTACAATAGCATCTAAAAAGAATGAAACAGGAATAAATTTAACAGCAACAAAAAAAACCCTGCAAGACTGGCACGTTGAAAACTATAAAACATTGTTGAATAGAAAAATATTACATGTTCACTGACTGTAAAACTTAACAGATAAAATGGCAATACTCCCCAAATTGATCTACCTATTCAGTGCAATCCCTGTCAAATCTCAGATGACTTTGTTATTCACAAGTTTTATGTTATCCACAAACAGAATAATTATGTCTTCACTCACAAGTAGGTTGTGTTCTCATGTGAGAAATTGGTCATTGTCAGCTAGTATTTCATATTAAGTTTTTTTCTTACCAAAAAAATTAATTCATGTGGTAATGCAGAATCCAGAATAGACAAAACACTCTTAAAAAAGGACAGAAATTGGAAATTCAAATCACCTTTTACTACAATGCTCCAGTGATCAAATAGTATGGTCCTGGCATAAAGAGAGACATGTAGATAAATGGAATAGAACTCAGAGTCCAGAACTTCTGTGTTTATGACCAATTAATTTTTAATAAGGACGGCAACATAATTCTGTGGTGAATGGATAGTCTTTTCAACAAATAGTGCTGCGACACTGGATAGCCACAAGCAAAAGAATGAAGGTTAGTATCTTAACAAACACTATGTACAAAAACTAACTCAAAATGGATCACAGACACAAATTTAAGAGCTAAAACCCTAAAACTCTTAGGAGAAAATAGGTATAAATCTTTGTGACACTGGGGCTAGGTTAACAGTTTCTTAGATATGATCCAAAAGCACAGCAACAAAAGAACAAACAGATACACTGGACTAAATCAAAATTAAAAACCTAGGTTCTTACAAATACATCACTAAGAAAGTGAAAACACAACCCACAGAATAGTAGAAAATACTTGCAAATCATGTACCTGACAAGGGACTTGTATCTGGAATAAGTAAAGAACTCTTACAATTCAACAATAAAAAGACAACCGAATTAAGAAACGGACAAAGGATCTGAAAAGACATTTCTCTAAAAGATACACACATGACCAATAAGTATATGAAAAGATATTCGACATCATTAACCGTTCCGGAAATCCAAATCAAAGCCACAGTGAGTTACCATTTCACATGCACCAGGATGACTATAATCAAAAACACCATTACAAATACAGGTCAGGATGTTAAGTCACTGAAGTCCTCAACATCTTGCTGGTGGGAATGTAAAATGCTAAAGCCACTTTGGGAAAGTTTGGTAGTTACTCAAATGTTAAATCACAGAATTACCATATGACCCAGCAATCCCACTACTAAGTGGAAATGCAAAGAGATGTCCACAAAAATTTACACAGGAATGTTCTAAGCAGCACTGTTCACAGTATCCAAAAAGTGGAAACAACCCAAACGTACATCAACAATGAAGAGATAAACAAAATGTGGAACATCCATACAATGGAATGATTCAGCTATAAAAAGAAATGAAGTACCGATACATGCTACAACATAGATTCATCTTGAAAACATAATGCTCAGTGAAGAAAGTCACAAATGCCACTAATATGATTTCTTTGTATGAAATGTCCACAGCATACAATCCTATAGAGAAAGCATAAAAATAGGTCTTATTTTGAGGGGAAGGAGAGTGTGAGAATGGGGAGTCACTGCTAAAGAGAACAGGGTTTCTTTTTTGGATTGATAAAAATGCTCTAAAATTGGATTGTGGTGACGGTTGCAACTTCGCAAAAATGTGCTAAAAAGAACCATACATTTTGAATTTTATGGTATGTGAATTATACCTCAATAAATATTTAAAAATAAATATATCTATCTCAATATATGTATCTTTATCAAGATATAATTCACTGAGATTCTCAAGATGGCAGTGTGGGTAGGGTGGCAAACATCTCCTCCCAAAACCATATATACTTTGAAAATACAGCCAATAAAACTATTCCTAAAAAAGTGACCAGAAGATACAGTATACCCTCAGGCTACATCTACATCTGCGAGAACTCAACATCTCAGGAAGCAGGTAAGATACAAAGCCGTGACCTGGTGGGACCTGAGCACTCCCACACCCAGCTCACCAGCGGGAGGAAAAGAATCAGAGTGGGGAGGGAGTGGAAGCACAGGACTGCTAAATAAGCAAAACTTCAGGCACCCTAACCCCCTGGGTGGCAACACAACACTGAAGCCGCTCACCGAAATAAGCAGCCTGCCATTCATTCCCCCTTGCCGGCACTGCAAGCGAACCAGCTGATCCACCATTACTGCGGAGCAACCGGAGAGGAGCCCAGCCCACGGCAAACACGCAGAGGCTTCTCCCAGCACAAGGCTAACCAGGCCAGACCCAGAGGCTGCCCCCTGCCCACAGTGGACAGAAACAGACAACAGAGACAGGGGCAGAGTCCAGAAGGGACAAAGGGGCTTTATTCTCATGATGAACACACACTGCTCCCCTACAACCCCCGCCAATGCCCTAGACCCCCGCGAGGGCCACCTTGCCCACAGCAGCTCAGGGAATTAACCCAGAGGAAGCCCCCTGTACACAGCCGACTGGCACAGGCAGAGGAAGCTGGCACAGAGCCCAGAAGGCACGCAGGAGCTCTGTTCTTGCAGTGAACACGCGTTGATTGCCTGCAACGACGAGTGCCCTAGAATAACCCCAAAGGCCACCCCGCGCATGGCAGCTCAGGGGATCAAGCCAGAGGCTGCCTGCTCCGCATTGCCAACCAGCAAGTACCTCAACATCATAAAGGCCATATATGACAAACCCACAGCCAATATCATACTTAACAGCGAGAAGCTGAAAGCTCTTCACCTAAGATGGGGAACTAGACAAGGATGTTCACTCTCCCCACTTTATTTAAGTACTGTAGGTCCAAGCCATGGCAATCAGACAACACAAAGAAATAAAAGGCATCCAGACTGGTAAGGAAGAAGTCAAACTGTCACTGTTTGCAGATGACATGATATTGTACTTAACAAACCATAAAGACTCCAATCCAAAACTTCTAGAATATCTGAATTCAGCAAAGTTGCAGAATACAAAATTAATACACAGAAATCTGTCACATTCCTATACACTAACAATGAACTAGCAGAAAGAGAAATCAGGAAAACAATTCCATTCACAACTGCATCAAAAAAAATAAAACACCTAGGAATAAACCTAACCAAGGAAGTGAAAGACCTATACCCTGAAAACTACAAGATACTCTTAAGAGAAATTAAAGAGGACTCTAATAAATGGAAATTCATCCCATGCTCTTGGCTAGGAAGAATTAATATTGTCAAAATGGCCATCCTGCCTAAAGCAATCTACAGATTCAATGCAACCCCTATCAAAATATCAACAGCATTCTTCAACAAACTGGAACAAATAGTTCTAAAATTCATATGGAACCACAAAAGACCCCAAATAGCAAAGCAATCCTGAGAAGGAAGAATAAAGCTGGGGGGATCTCACTTCCCAACTTCAAGCTCTACTACAAAGCCACAGTAAGCAAGACAATTGGGTACTGGCACAAGAACAGACCCACAGACCAGTGAAAAAGAATAGAGAGTCCAGATATTAACCCAAGCACATATGGTTAATTAATATACGATGAAGGAGCAATGGATATACAATGGGGAAATGACAGCCTCTTCAACAACTGGTGTTGGCACAACTGGACAGCTACATGCAAGAGAATGAAACTAGACTATTGTCTAACACCATACACAAAAGTAAGCTCAAAATGGATCAAAGACCTGAATGTAAGTCATGAAACCATAAAACTCTTAGAAAAAAACATAGGCAAAAATCTCTTGGACATAAACATGAGCAACTTCTTCATGAACATATCTTCCCAGGCAAGGGAAACAAAAGCAAAAATGAACAAGTGGGACTATATCAAACTAAAAAGCTTCTGTACAGCAAAGGACACCATCAGTAGAACAAAAGGACATTCTACAGTATGGGAGAATATATTCATAAATGACATATCCGATAAAGGGTTGACATCCAAAATATATAGAGAGCTCCCGCACCTCAACAAACAAAAAGCAAATAAGCCAATTAAAAAATAGACAGAGGAGCTGAACAAACACTTCTCCAAAGAAGAAATTCAGATGGCCAACAGGCACATGAAAAGACGCTCCATATCACTAATCATCAGAGATATGCAAATTAAAACCACAATTAGATATCACCAACATCCAAAAGACAAACAACAACAAATGTTGGCAAGGATGTGGAGAAAGGGGAACACTCCTACACTGCTGGTGGGAATGTAAATTAGTTCAACCATTGTGGAAAGCAGTATGGAGGTTCCTCAAAAAACTAAAAATAAAAATACCATTTGACCCAGGAATTCCATTCCCAGGAATTTACCCTCAGAATGCAGTTTCCCAGTTTCAAAAAGACATATGCACCCCTATATTTATCACAGCACTATATACAATAGCCAAGAAATGGAAGCAACCTAAGTGTGTCCATCAGTAGATGAGTGGATAAAGAAGATGCGGTACATATACACAATGGAATATTATTCAGCCCTAAGAAGAAAACAAATCCTACCAGTTGCAACAACATGGATGGAGCTAGAGGGTATTATGCTCAGTGAAATAAGCCAGGTGGAGAAAGACAAGTATCAAATGGTTTCACTCATATGTGGAATATAAGAAGCAAAAACTGAGGGAACAAAACAGCAGCAGACTCACAGAACTCAAGAATGGACTAACAGTTACCAAAGGGAAAGGGACTGGGGAGGATGGGTGGGAAGGCAGGGATAAGGGGGAAAAAGGGGCATTACAATTAGCACACATAATGTAGGGGGGGGACACGGGGAAGACAGTGTAACACAGAGAAGACAAGTAGTGATTCTATAGCATCTTACTACACTGATGGACAGTGACTGTAATAGGGTATGTGGTGGGGCCTTGATAATATGGGGGGGGGGGGTCTGGTAACCATAATGTTGCTCATGTAATTGTACATTAATGATACCAAAATTTTAAAAAAAGATATAATTCACTGCCCTAAAAATACATGAAAATTTATTTTTAAAACATGAGGAAACAAACATGAAAGAAATCAACCTGTCCAAAAAGAAAAGTGAGGAAATGTAGAAAGACCAGCTAGCAGACCTCTACAACAGTCCACTTTAGACATGATGATGGCTTAGACAAGAGTGGCGCTGGTTAAGAAAATGAAGAAGAGTAAAACAATTTCATAGACACTCAGGAAGACTTGATAATCTAGATGTGAATGCTGAGAAGCAGCAGGTATCAAGGATGACTTGCACTAGACATTTGCTTGTGTGCTCTATTTCTGCCTGGTCTTCTGACCTGGTTCACGAAACTGATCTTTGCAGTGGGTCACAATTATGAGTAGAATCTTGCCAGACTGGGAGAAGGTTGGTAGGGAAGGGAGATGGACAGACTGTGAAGGCCTGCCAGCTGTGAAGGGAGGCTTACAGGAAACAGGGAACCACTAGAGGTTTTCCACAGAGCAAAGTAAGTCTAGGCCTTGAAAAAAGGTAACCCCCCGCACTTGCGTGAAGATTAAAGTGGGAAGAATAATGATCAGGGACCAGCTGACCTATAAAGGAGGCCACTCATTCACTGTAAGACACTAGGAAAAACCTTTGTATACCATGCCCAGGACTGCTGCTGTGAAACTCCAACTAAGCTGGATAACACTGCAAGAAATAACCACTAAATAAACTTGACTGATTATGTAACAATCACTTTGTTACCTCCACAACAAATTACAAACATGGAACCCAGGCAATGGATGAGGGCTGATGTGTTCTGCACTCACCTACATCCACCAGCCTAATGAGGCCTAGAGAGCAGAGTGCGGTTTGGGGCTCCTCTGACCAGGGACAGTTCTCATCTTCTTGGCAGGCTGCTGAGAGCACTAAATTTTGGACTCGCCTGTGTGAGAAGCAAAGGCTCAGGGAGACTCCTCCACCTGCAGTATCCTTGACCTCATGTTTTTCTTTGCACTGCTTACTGCTGGTTCAATAATAAAGCAAAGCACATACATAATGTTAGCCAAGCCTTAGTTATCATTCTTGATGAGCCTCAGAGGAAGCTGGGTCAATTTCCTTAAGAAATGAAGATGTCCTAATAGCTGACTTTTACATTTCAGGTAACTGAAAACATCTGAATTTAATTAAATTGTTTTGTATGCTCTGATTTCTTCTCTTTCCATTTGGATCCTAACTTAAGGGCCTTCCAGATATTTTATGAAAATTTTCTTTCAATCTGCACTTAGATCATAAGGACAACAAAACGGAGGACGGGCACATTACCAACTGTAC